>ML782955.1:714689-727258 GCA_009831015.1 Picea engelmannii | reverse complement strand
AATTATATCCAATGAGAAATGAACAATAGTATAAGAGTTACACCAATACACCACAATACACCATGCACAATATATGAGAAATAATCAATAGTTATTGTTCAAGGGAAGTAATGACTTCCAAAGGTAGATACAACTTCCAAGTGAAAAGAGAGGGATAAACCTCAAAGAGGAAGATACAATCCTCCAATATCAAGAGAGATTTGAACTCTCCATCCTTACCCCTTCCTTCCACCCAAGAATATACGAGAGATAATAAAACTTCACATTAAATCATCACCATCAACCAACCATCACATAGAACCTAATAATGCTTCCTGAGACTTCTTCAATTTATACAATTATTCAATTCTTGGAATACTCTGATCCTATAGATAATATTATTCAGTTTATTCTCTGAAACTTCTCCAAGTTTCACTCCTTGAATCCTCCCCACAAAGAAGTTATAGAGAGAATGGTAGACCTTTTTCAATTCTAGTTTATTCAAGAGACCGAACTTGTACAAAATGCCCTACACTCAATATTTAACATAAGATTATGAAACTTGCACACAAGAAACTAAATTCTGTACTCTTTCCAATTCAATTTGTCCTAGATCATTTGGATTCTTTATGAATAATTTATGACTTTTTTACCCGAAACACATGTTTATTGACTAGCTTCAGGACTGGTCAAAAACCAAGAGAATAAAGATGACAACTTTACCCGAAACACCTGTTTAATCATAGAGAATAAAGAGATGAAAATTTTACCATGGGTACCTTGATATGTCTTCTCAATACCATAGAAATTTCACCATCTGAATCGTTCTAGAAAAAAAGTTTTAGCAAAAATGGTAAGATGACCTGAAAATAACATACCTTAGAACACATCACCAAAAGACTTCATCCTCCCTTGAAATCCATCCTTCTTTACTTCTGATTTCCTCTGAAATTCAACTTGTGTATAAAATGGATATATAATGATATTTATTTATACCATTTATGTCACTTCCTTTTAACATTAGGGCCAACCTAACAATTTCTTATTTTGTAATTCTTTTCTTTAATTATCTTCAGGGCCTACATGTACTTCCTTCTTCAATTCACTTTGTCATCTTCAAAAATTCATTTCTCCTCAACCATGAGGATCCATGTGACATGCCACATACCACCGGAAACAACATGATGTATACTATCCATCCATGGGTTTTGTATATGCATGTGCATTGTCCTTCATGTCCAAATACCTTCATCAATCTTGCGGTCCAAAACCCATGACTAGAGTTGACATCAATGACAACAACCAATATTCCAACAAAAGTATGATTGGGAGCTAAACTATGCACTAAACTAGGATCTAAACCAAGAGCTAAAATAGGTCCTAAACTAGGAGCTAAACCAAAAGCTAAACCATGAGCTAAACTAGGCGCTAAACTAGGACCTAAACCAGGATCTAAACTAGGAGCTAAACCAGGAGCTAAAATGGGAGCTAAAATAGGAGCTAAATTAGGCGCCACACCTGGAGATAAACTAGGAGCTAAACCAGGAGCTAAATTAGGTGCCACAACTAGAGATAAACTAGGCGCTAAACTAGGAACTAAATTAGGCACCACACATGGAGCTAAACTAGGCATTGAACTAGGAGCTAAACTAGGAGCTAAACTATGTGCTAAACTAGGAGCTAAACTAGGAGCTACACCTGGAGATAAACTAGGCAGTAAAACAAGAGTTAAACCAAGATCTAAATTAGGTGCCACACTTGGAGATAAACTAGGCACTAAACTAGAAGCTAAACCAAGAGCTATTTTGGGCATTATTTAGGGAGTTATATCTCAATTTAGGCGCTAAATCAAGAGCAAAAGGGGGCACTAAATAGGGAGCTAAACTGGGTACTAAAAAGGGAGAAAAACTAGGCGCTAAAGAGGGAGAAAAACCTAGCACTAAAGATGGAGCTAAATTGGGCGCTAAATCCAACGCCCAAGTGAACACGTCATTTACGGTAGGGTTTTGCACCATCCCATAGGCCCAATTCATGTCCTCAAATGCACTAAAATCCTGTTCTAAACTAGGTACTAATGGTCTTTTTTTTTGTAGTGTATATTAAGTTAGAAAAAGGTGCTACAACCATACCCATTCAACAATTATACGCACAAAATTTGGGGTAAAATTAAATTTGATTTAGACCACCTAATTTTAGCCTCAGTTAACTAGTGCCATACACACTTAGGATATTCAAACCATTCTAATGAAAGGAATGTCACCTTAAAAACTGAAAACATATATAAATACAAAAAATACACATGACCAAAATTTAAATGTTGGGAAGCTTTAGAGAGAGAATATTTGGTGACAATTAATCACCTCAGTATTTATATTATTTATACCCCCTTACTCCTTTATCCTACCAGTTGGGATTCAAGTTCAAGATCTATGGTAACAATATTTCCTTGCGTTATTTCCAATAGGTTATCAAGTTGATGCTAAATCTGTTGTAAGGAATATTCATGTCTTGTTAATATTCTATCATGGTACTCCATTCCATCAACTTAGCCATGTATTTCATTGATCCAGGTGGATATCGATGGCCACCCACCTTTTCCAACTAGCTCAAAACAATTTTCTTGCAATTTTGACAATTTACTATTTTTAGCAGGTTTTAACTTTCAGGGCCATTTTGAGGGCCCAAATGAAGGTTTTTTGAGATAAAGGTTCTCAATGATATCTAAAGGCATGATTGAGCCCCCAAAATGAATCTCCTCAACGATACCTTTCCAACGAGCTATCACACGCCTAAAACGGAGATCGCGTGCAAAAGTTATGACCCCGGGAAGTTGATGTACTCACTTACCCAAACGGGGCCCACATGACTTTTGGCGCTTCATCTCCTAGGGTTAGGTTTTTGGATGTCTAGGGTTTTTGGAATTCCTACTTATTGTAAAAATGCCTTCAGAGCCTCATTGTAATCATCTTCTTGCAAATGCAAGTAGCCGTCACATCTCTTCTCAGAGATAAGCTATCACCATTCTAGCGAGTCTTTCACTCTGTATTTTTACAGTCTCTGTACATTTATTTCATTAATAGAAATCATGTATTAATGTATATCTATGTTTATGTTTGCATCTCTGATACATTTCTGTTATATTATTGAATATCTATGATATCTCTATGCATTTCTTTATTATATCTCCAATCTCATTTCGTGCCAAAAATAATCTGGATTAGTGGTATCAGAGCAGGCTGCTCTTGATCATTTTTTTAGTGCATGTCCCCGACGAGGTCCGAGTATAGCAAGTTGGGTCTCGAGCTTGTCTCTCTTGAGGAAAATTGCTCTTTCACACCCAAGAAACCCTCAATGGCATAAGAAAATAAAAATGACGGAGCAAACGATCCTATCAGTCTGTTGTTTGAGCAAGCTCTCACGCGACAGAAGGACGAAATGATGAATAATTTTTCTCACATCCTTCAATGCTTTCCGATAGCAACAGGAACATCTTCATCAAGAAGCCACTTTGGAGGCACCTCTCCTTTCAAGTTACAATTTAATTTTGATATTCCTGTATTTGAAGGACAGATAGATGTAAAAGCCCTAGACAAATGGTTAAATATGCTAGAAGGTTATTTCTCTATTCACAAATTTTTCGACAAAGAAAAGATCACCTTCGCACTCCTTAAATATCTCCCCCATGTCAAACATTGGTAGGAAAATTATTGGGAGAAGAGTTCCACAGAGGAGTCTGAAATATATGGGGCCGATCCCACTTGGGATTTTTTTGTGGATGCGGTAAAGGAACAGTATTACCTTGTTGGAAACTATGAGGACCAGTACATGAGATGGACCACACTACGGCAAGAGAGGGGCCAAGCAGTTTCGAATTTCACCAATACCTTCCATACCTTGCGCACCAAGCTGGGTATCAAAGACTCCAAGTGACATTTGGTTCTGAAATACTATGGGGCTCTACACATATACATCCAGACTGAAATGGATTTTATGGAAATCTCATCACTCGGTGCTGCTTATCGATATGTTGTTAAAATTGAGCAGAAATTTAAGCACCAAAACAAACGGGAATTTGGGTCTGCAAATCCTCAACAACCAAAGTATGATAAAGACGACCCTAACAAACAATCTCCCGAAAACTAGTCCAAGACACAGGAAAGAAGGGTCACAGGAAGACAAAGAAGGACACCGAAAAATGGTGTGGTTTCCACAAAAGCCCCTGGCACAACACCGATGAATGTCGCTCAAAACAGTCATTGGTGGCCGAGATCAAAGACAAGGAGCTAAACCCTGATTCAAAATCTAATTCTAAAAATACCGGTAAAGGACAGATCATTGATGCAGACCCCACTACTATTTTCACGACCGCAACAATTCAACCAAAAGAACCAACAGATCCTGAAGAGGGGGAGCGCATTTTTCATTCACAGATGTGGGTGAAGGGGACCCCGCTGCATTTTATTGTTGATAGCAGAGGCCATAAAAACCTCATCTCAGCAGAGGTCGTCAAACAGTTGGGATTGTCGACAACACCACACCCATAGCCATACAACATCGGGTGGCTTCGGCAAGGATGAAATCTCCGTGTCAGCCAACAGTGTCGATTGTCATATGACATCCAACCCTTCAAGGATGAGGTATTATGTGATGTTTCCCCACTGGATGTCTGTAATGTTCTCTTGGGCCAACCATATATGTGGAGACGCCATGTTGTTTATGAGTCTCGACCCCGTAGTGTCATTGTTACTTTGGGGGTCATCTCTACGGAATACCAGAGGTAGTTCCAACTATTGTTCCACCTAAAAAGTGTCGCAAGGTAGTATCTCATACTGCAAAATCCAGCTTCGTCACAATCTGTTCAAAAGGGGAACAAAAGGACACTACAACCACTACAGCCTTGCCCCCTGCACATTCTATCCAACAGAAGCAGGTAGACAAGGTTGCAACAAAACACAAAGATTCCTTCTGCACACCTTCCTCTCATGTAGATCGACTTTTTGAACAACCTTAGCTTCAACAGGTTCATGACAAACTTCCACAAACTAAGCAGCGCGACATCTCTAGCAATACAAGCAGCTCACCAAGATGCAGATCCAACAAATGTTTTTTCCTCTCCCCCGAGAACTCAACGCAATGGAGACCATTTCTTCCTAAGGAGGGAGGATTGATCCAAGTGGATATCGATGGCCACTCACATTTTCCAACTGGCTCAAAACAGTTTTCTGGCAATTTTGGCAATTTACTATTTTTAGCAGGTTTTAACTTCCGGGGCCATTTTGAGGGCCCAAATGAATTTTTTTTTGAGATTGAGGTTCTCAATGATAGCCGAAGCCATATTGAGCCCCCAAAATGAATCTCCTCGATGATACCTTTCCAACAAGTTATCACATGCCTAAAACATATATCGCATGCAAAAGTTACGACCCTGGGAAGTTGATGTACTCACTTACCCAAACGGAACCCACATGACTTTTGGCGCTTCATCTCCTAGGGTTAGGTTTTTGGATGTCTAGGGTTTTTGGAATTCCTGCTTATTGTAAAAAGGCCTTCAAAGCCTCATTGTAATCATCTTCTTCCAAATGCGAGTAGCCGTCACATCTCTTCTCAGAGATAAGCTGCCACCATTCTAGCGAGTCTTTCACTCTGTATTTTTACAATCTCTGTACATTTCTTTCATTAATAGAAATTGTGTATTATTGTATATCTTTGTTTATGGTTGAATCTATGATACATTTCTGTTATATTATTGAATATCTACAATATCTTTGTGCATTTCTTTATTATATCTCCGATCTCATTTCATGCCGAAAATAATCTGGATCATTCATTGATGTGTTCTACTACCTAGGAGTAAGTTGAACTATGATCTCCCTCAATGCCTTATGTCATGTTCTAGTGAAGTATAATGATATTTCTCTTTGTCTCTGTTATCACCTAAAAAATGTTATCCAAGAAATACAGATGATCACCATAGAAGTCATCAATTCAATACATAAAAATTCATACTCACAAGCGTTGATAAAGTTGACTCAACAACAACAAGAAATTAAGGCAAGATAGCTACAGTGAATCAGTGTGATTTTCCAAAAGATAATTTGTGCCATCGGCATGACTTTACATAAAAGGATTTGTGATGATAGCACATAAGCATGGTTGGACAAATAAAGTACTGTGTCATCCACGCGATGGTGCAATTTCTCGAAAGGAGTAGGTGCATTCATGGCATCGCCTGCACTCATGTCCCACCGGTCATAGAGTTGTCCCTATAAATTCAATTTAACCTAACTTGGGGTAAGCCACCACTTAGATGATCCCCATTCACACATAAAACAAATTATATTAAAGGTTGAGAAGAGGCTATTTAACGGAGTTCAAGGTATGCATTAGACACAAACTATCTTCTTCCCTCTAGTATGAGTGATGATATGAAACAATGAGCTGATCTCTTGAGTGGAAAGATGATCAATTCCTCTAACAGATCAATATATGGATTGATGAATGGAATTGGAGATAAGAAATGGGCTCTCTAGTTCAAAATTTTGCACCATAAATCTACATCATTTACATTGATCTTGTCTCTTGCACTCATGTCCCACTGGTCATAGAGCTGACCCTGCAAATTCGATTTAACCTGACTTGAGGACTAATCCACCGCTTAGATGATCCCCATTCACACGTAAAAAAAAATTAGATTAAAGGATGAGAAGAGGTTATCTAACGGAATTTGAGTTATGCATTAAACACACAGAAAGGCAGTGTAGAGTTATGTTGCAAAATTGTGAACCAAAGCACCCATTATTTATCTCTAATTCCATTCATCAATCCATAGATTGAGTTGTTAGAGGAATTGAGCATATTACCACTCAATAGATCAATTCATTGTTTCATATCATCACTTGTTCCAGAGAGAAGAAGAGATTATGTGTTTGGGAAGGAAAAGATCCCTCTCAAGGAGGAAGGAGAGAGACCATTTGTACTTTCACTGCCTTTGTAGTGTTTTCAATCGAAGATCCAGTCGATTGGTTCCAACTCCTTGTGTTATTAATTATTCTTTGTATATTACTCTTTATGCATATGTGTACACTTTTTTACTATGCATGTTCAACTATTAACTAAAATTTTGTGTCACTAACTGCCTATAGTGACATTTGGAATGTTGTTTGTGCACACTCGTGGTTTATTCAGTTCGAAAAATGTTGTAGAGTTATCACCTAAAAAATGATCACCAAACAATACAGGCAATCATTGGAGAAGTCATCAGTTCAATACATAAAAAATGCATACTCACATGTGTTGATAAAGATCACTCAGCAACATCAAGAAATTAAGGAAGGAAAACTACACTGACTCAATGTGACTTCCCAAAAGATAATATGCGCCATCAATGCAATCAACACGACTTTACATAAAAGGATTCACATTGACAGTCCATCAATGCAGTTGTCCAAATCAAGGTTCACACCATTTTCATGATGGCACAATTTAACAAATGGAGCAGGCGCATTCATGGTGCCACCTACACTCACATCCCACTGGTCATAGAGATAACCCTGCAAATTCAATTTAACCTAACTTGGGGACTACTCCACTGGTTAGATGATCCCCATTCACATGTAAAAAAATTTAGATCAAAGGCTGAGAAGAGGTTATTTAATGGAGTTAGGGTTATGCATTAGACACAAACTCTCTTCTCTCTAGTACGAGTGATGATATGAAATGATGAACTAATCTCTTGAGTAGAAAGATGCTCAATTCCTCTAAAATATCAAGATATGGATTGATTAATATAATTGGAGATAAGAAATGGGTTCTATAATTCACAATTCTACATCATACCTCTACATCATCTACATTGATCTTTCCACCTACACTCACGTGCCACTGGTCACAGAGTTGACCCTACAAATTCAATTTAACCTAACTTAGGGACTACTCCATCGCTTAGATGATCCCCATTCACACATAAAAACAAGTTAGAATAAAGGTTAAGAAGAGGCTATTTAATGGAGTTCAGGTTATGCATTAGACACACAAAAATAGGGTGTAGATTTATGTTGTAGAATTGTGAACCAAATCACCCATTGCTTATCTCCAATTCCATTCATCAATCCATAGCTTGATTTTTTAGAGGAACTGAGCATATTTTCACTCGAGAGCTCAGTTCGTTTTTTCATGTCATCACTCATGCCAAAGAGAAGAAGAGAGTTTGTGTCCATGAAGGAAAAGAGCCCTCCCAAGGAGGAAGTAGAGAGACCATTTGTACTTTCAATGCCTCTGCAATGTTCTCATTTAAAGATTGAGTTGATTGGTAACAATTCCTTGTTTTGTTAATTATTCTTTGTATATTACTCTTTATGCATATGTTCATGCATCTATTTGTACTTTTTTACTATGCATGCTCAACTATTAACTAAATTGTTGTGTCACTAATTGCCTACGGTGACATTTGGACTGTTGTTTGTGCACACCCATGGTCTATTCAGTCCAAAACATGTTGTACAGTTATCACCTGAAAAATGATCACCAAGAAATACAGATGATCACCATAGAAGCCATCATTTCAATACATAAAAAATGCATACTCACAAGCGTTGATAAAGCTCACTCAACAACATCAATAAATTAAGGAAAGACGACTACAATTACTCGATGAAACTTCCCAAAAGATAATTCGCACCATCAGTGCAATCAACATGAATTTACATAAAAGGATTCGTGTTGATAGTGCATTAGATCAATTGGCCAAAGTAAGGTTTGTGCCATCCATGCAACGATTCAATTTATCGAATGGAGCAGGCACATTCATGGGTTGCTTGTGCTCATGTCCCATCGGTCACATACTTGACCCTACAAATTCAATTTAACCTAACTTGGGGACTACTCCACCATTTATACGATCCACATTCACATTTAAAACAAGTTAGATTAAAGGATGAGAAGACATTATTTAATGGAGTTTGGGTTATGCATTAAACACACAGAAAAATGGTGTAGAGTTATGTTGCATAATTGTGAACCAATCTAATTCCATTCATAAATCCATAGCTTGAGTTATTAAAGGAATTGATAATATTTCCACTCGAGAGCTCAATTTATTTTTTCATATCATCACTCGTACCAAAGAGAAGAAGAGAGTTTGTGTTCGGGAAGGAAAAGAGCCCTCCCAAGGAGGAAGGAGAGAGATCATTTGTACTTTCATTGCCTCTGTAGTGTTCTCAATCGAAGATCCAAGTGATTGGTAACAATTCCTTGTGTTGGTAATTCTTCTTTGTATATTACTCTTTATGCATATGTTTACACTTGTTTTTTATGCATACTCAACTATTAAGAAAATTGTTGTGTCACTAATTGCCTACGATGACATTTGGAATTTTATTTGTTCACACCCATGGTCTATTAAATATGAAACATATGGTGACTCCACTACGGTTCTAAACTTCAATTCTCCCTTTATAAGTGGCTAGTACCATATTTCTCACCTCTCTATTTGTGCCCATCATCCAACTGGTTTTTTTGGATGACCACTTTGGTCATTTAGGCCCTCAACACTTCGGAAATCACCAAATTCTCTATTTTACATCATTTTTCAATCCCTGTGCGACTTTCATAGAAACAGTTGCACTAAGGTGAACCATTAGCAATGTAACTCCTTTAAATTTCTACAATGTTAGCATTGGTCAGTGCATAAGTTGTTCATAAACCCACGTTGATCTACTTTTATCCTAGGTTAAGGGTGGCCCTCATCCCCCTTCCTTTTTGGGGGTTCAGTGTTTAATTTCTTGCACTTTGTAAAGTTGGAGACCTATTCTTTATAGTTCATTATTTCAATATTAATTATCTCATCTATTTTAATTAGGGAGGATAAAACAAAACATCATTTCCATTATCGTACCACATGGATGGCTAGTTAGGCATTTGAATTATTACTTTGAATTATTTCAAAAAGTAAGTTTATGTTTCGATTTATTTTCGAACCAAGAAAATGATCTAGGTGGATATCAATGACCACCCGCCTATTCCACTTTCTTAAAGCCCAATTTCCATTTTGGAAGTTTTTTTATAGCTTTCCGAGTCCTAAACTTTCGAGGTTGTTTTGAGACCCTAAATAGTGTTTTTTGGGCCCACCACAGTCACACTATAGATGCAGTCAGAGTGTGATGGAAAAAAAATTTAGTCCTTGGATAGACCTTTTCAACAGGCTATTGTGAGCCTAAAATCGAAATCATATGTAAACGTTATGACCCTGGGAAGCTGATGTACCAACTTACCCCATCAGGGCCCACATGAATTTTAGCGCTTCATATCCTAGGGTTAGGTTTTTGGATGTATATGGTTTTCTCATTTATGCATTATGTTAAAAATTTCTTTGGAGCCTCATTATAACCATATTCTTTCAAATGAGCATAGCCGACACATCTCTTCTCAGAGATAAGCTACCACCATTCTAGCTAGCTTGTGTGCTTTTGCATTTTACAGTGTTTAGTATTTCAGAAAGTTATTAATAGAATCTGAGCTTTAATATATTATTGTGTTATGTGCATATCTCTATATAATTCTTTTTTAAATCTATTTTTTATATCTTCCTTCATATCGTTCCTAAAATAATCTGGATCAGTGGTATCAGAGTGGTCTGCTCCTTGTTTTCTTCAATGCATGTCCCCGACGAGGTCAAGATATAGAGAGTTGGGTCTCAAAATTGTATCTCTTAAGGAAAACTACTCTTGCACACCCAAGTGACCTCCCATTGCGAAATAAAAGAGGGATGATGGGACATGAGATCTTTTCAAATTGTTGATCGATGAAGCCCTCGCGTGACAGAGGAACAAGATGACATATAGTTTCACCCAGATCCTTTGACGGATGTCGAAAACAACAAAGGCACCTTAAAAAAGCAATCACTTCGGAGGTGCGATGCCCTTTAAGGTACAAGTTAACTTTGATATTTCTTTATTTGAATTCCAGATAGATTTTGACGATTTGGAAAAATGGTTAAATTTTCTAGATGGTTATTTCTCCATCCACAATTTTTCCAATGGTGAAAAAATCACCTTTTCACTCCTTAAGGCCCTTCCCCACGTGAGATATTGTTGGGAGACTTATTGTGAGAAACATGTTGAGGATGAGTCTGGAATTTTTGGGCCAAGACCTGTTATCGTGCAATATATACTTGCTCAAATCCCAAGGCAAGTAAGGGAGATTGGCGTAACAAACATGATATCCTATCACTATCACCTTAATAGGAAATCCCCACTTTTTAGGGATATGCAGGGTCTACCCCAAGGGAGGCGTCCCCAGTAACCTAAAGGGCTGAAAAGTTAGGGTTATGGTCAATATATATTTCCCCTTATCGCTGGTTGCCAAAGTCACTAATTATGTGTTTGAAATATGAGGTTAATGAAGTGCTTGATGTACCTTCTCGGAACAAGACAATATAGAATGCATTTACAATAATTCCAAGTACATATATGATAATAACACCTCAATAGACAATGGAAAGTGAAAATAAGTGCTAGTTGATATAAAATTGCAACAGTTAATAAGTTTACAACAACAACTGATAAAATGTAACAACTGCAAAAAATACTCCTCAGAAAAGATTGAAAAGACAATGAAAAGATATCATTGACTATGTAGTATGATACTAAATTTTCATAAGAAATTTCTGAAATGCTTAGCTACCAATTAATATTGGGTATGCATAAAAAAATTTGCAATTAGATGGTTGTAGCAAACATTTATAACAACAACAAATAAGTTAGTGATCTAGGATAAACTAGGGTTAGATATAGTTAGTAAAATCTTAGGAGAAGAGTGTTTGAGTGTTTAATCAATCCTTGAACAAGACAAAGGCAAGAACTAGTGACTTCTAGGGATTCTGGAGTCAAAGTGGATGGATTCTTCTAAGGCTACAAATCAATTTGATAATGCACAAAAGTCTAAGAGGGAAAATGCATAGGAGAAGTAGTAACTTAAGTCCCCCTATGCATTGACCTCAAGAGACAAGATGCTAGGGTATAGGAAATTCTAGGCACTAACACCTTGCTCTCCTTAGGATTCTTATGGAGTAAAACTTATGCAAAGATAATTAAGTTGAAATCCTTAGAGTGCTAGAAATTTAGGGCTCTAAGGTTTCACTAGTCACTAGATCAATTCAATGAAAATCCTGGCAAATAGAAAGTAAGAAAGTAGCAATTTAAGTTCCTTACTTCAAGCATTAAGTATGCCATGCAATTTCATAATCTTGTATGAGAAAATAAAATGATACACAAACCATTCAATAGATGACAAAAAATGCAGATTTTGCTTACTTGCACCAAGAATAATCATGAAAATACCATGCAAGATCACCATAAAAAATTCCAAGATTGATCCAAGTTGCAAAAATTAGCCTTATACAAGAGTGTGCCTCACAATTTCAACCAATATCCCTCACTAGGGAGAAAATTTCAGACCTCTTCTCTTGTATGAGAAGTTTTGATGTTAAAATGAGAGTCCTTTTTGTTTATTTATACAAAACTTTGAACTTTAATTAATTTTAGGTCAAAATTAAGTCCGACCTGGACAATTTAGAATAAAATCCAATTTTGACA
>ML782955.1:672640-684831 GCA_009831015.1 Picea engelmannii | reverse complement strand
GGGAAAGGGACATATTCATGTATTGAATTAACTGAAAGAGAAATATACAACCTGAGCCTTGATGTCGTAGATCTCCTTTCAATGGCTCCTAGTTCTGACACACACACTTTCTCATGCATGAAGAAAATCAACCACATAAGATGCTCTTGCTATTGTATTTTGCTGCTGTAGCTTCAGTCCTCCATACAGTATTGCCCTGATTCTCCAATCAATCTCTTATTAGCTTGCTTCTAATATTTCTTGTTTGTTCTTGTTAACCCTTTCCATGAGCAATCTCCTCAATATATAGTAGAAGATAACTTAGTTACTTGGATAGAGAATGATCCCAAGATATCTGGAAAGTCAGTATTTTGCCAACCATTCGAAAGCCAACTCATCCTTCTAGAAGATTCTTTCTAGAAGGATCGAGAAATCATCCATTTTCCTTCTTTAGAAACATGTTCGCATCCTGACTTCAAGTACAGTGCGAGAAGTTCGCAGTCAAGCTGAAGGCAGCCTGCGGGAATTAAGGATTCCCGCAGGTGAGTATATATGCAGCCTGCGAACTGTCTTTTAAACTATGCTTTCTGGAAACTGACAAGTGTAACCTTCCTCATGAAAATGTTCTTAATAAAGAGTTTGATTTCCTATTATCATGACACTGTCATGACATCATCCCGATGACCAAAAATGTGGATAACACAAGTCATGTAAGTGTATGAGGTGGCATGGGGTGCGTGTAATAACAAGGAAATATAAATTCTTACCTATGGGTGCCTTTGTAGAGGGCGATTTTCACCTTGTCATAAATTCAATTGTTTCCTATCCCATTCACTGTCTTTTATTCTTAGCTTTATTTTTTTTTATATTTTTCTTTTGTTCTTCAAGGGAATAGTTGAGGGCCATTGTCCTGGCTTGATGATCATAGGTGACAACTTTATCCACAAACATTTCATAGAAATGAGAAGGTTGGCTCATGATGAGACCCCCTTTCTCTTGGCTATGCCACCAAGATCCATTACCCTGGTTTCGTGACCAGATAGGTGGTAGTGTCATACCGTTACATGCCCATGGTCATAATAGGTCGGCTCGTGTTGAGACCTCCTATCCATCAACTAGTACCTTTAGTGTTTATTTATCTTATGGGTTCCCTTTTCTTACTGAGAATATTTTCACTGCTTTCTCGGGGATCCCTGGGTGAAGCATCTCAAAGGTTTCAACATTGGATTTTAACTCTTCCCAACTACTTTTACCCTATGGGCCTTTAGCCCCTTCTTCCTACAAGGTAATGTACAACCCTTCCTAGCGTAGCCAATCCCAATGCCCAAACAAGGATAGGGGAGATGGAAGGAATAAATATGGAAAGTGGTAAGTATGGAGGGAACACACGATGAATTTTCATAGACCCACCCAGTGGAAACCCATCCTAAAGAGAAACCAACTTACTAGGGAATCGTGTTACCTTTCCAAGTATAAACGAGGGAAAGAGCATAATTTCCAAGCAAACGTCATGAAATGAAGAAGGATTCAATAAAACATATTCAAGTGCTTCAAAAATCAGAGAGATACATACCATGATAACCAGACTCATTACCTCATGGAGCAAGACCCATCGCTACTTCAGGACCAGGCTAGTGGGATGGATACTTTTGTTGGTGATAAATGGACTGCACTAAAGAAAAGAGGGGCCCTTTGGGGCCATGCTCAAGTCATATACCTCTTGGCACTCCATGTCTAGGACCTGTGGGCCTCGAGACGTGATATCCTTAGTTATCCCTAGGCTAGGGGATAACAGGACCCACTTGGGAGGATTTTTTTGATTCCCTCAGGGAAGAATATTACCCTATTGGAAGTTATGATGACCAATAGATGAGATGGACCGCATTGTGCCAAGAGAGGGGCCAAATGATGTCAGAGTTCACAAATACTTTCCATACCTTGTGTACCAAGCTTGGTATCAAAGACACTAAGTGGAATATGGTCTTAAAATACTATGGGGATCTACACCGATACATCCAAACCAAAATGGAGTTTATGTACATCTCGTCAGTGCGAGCCACTTATCGATATGCTGTCAAAATTGAGCAGAAATTCAAGAAGAAAAACATGTGAGAGTTCGGATATGAAAATCCAAAATAGCCAAAGTATGGTAAGGGTGGCCCTAACTCCCAGGACAAAGGAAATATCAAGGATGGAAAACCCTAGGATAACCATCCCAAGCCACCAACAAAGAAGGGTAATGGGAAGTCGAAGAAGGAAATTGAAAAATGGTGTGAGTTCTAGAAAATCCCTTGGCACAATACTGATGAATGTCACTCCAAACAGTAACTGTTGGCTAAGACGAAATCCCCAAGGTCAGATGATGACCCAGAATCTGATTCTGAGCCAGAAAATGGAATATGGATCATTGATGCAAAACCTAGTGTCACCATAACTACCACAAATGTCCATCTAGAGGAACCAGAGGAGCATGAAGAAGGGGAGCGTATTTTCCACTCACAGATGTGGGTGAAGGGAACCCCACTCCATTTCATTATTGACATCGGTAGCCAAAAGAACCTGATATCATTAGAGTTTGTCAAGACATTGAACTTGACAATGACACAACATCCTCATCCATACACAATCGGTTGGCTCAACCAAGGACAGGATATCCACATCAGCTAGTAATGTCTCATGCACTACAGTATAAAACCCTTCAAAGAAGAGGTATTGTGTGATGTTTCCCCACTTGAATTTCGTGATGTTTTTCTAATAAAACCATATATGTGGAAACATCATGTTTTTTATGAATCTACGCCCTGTAGTGTCATTATTACTTTGGGAGATCAACTCTACAGGGTACTGGAGGCAGTCCCAAATATTGTGGTCTCTTTGATCTCTGTGAAGCAGTGCAGAAAGGTTGTCTCTCAGACCAAGATATTTTTCCTCTGTATGGTTTGATCGGAAGGTGACAAGAAGGTCGTTGCAACCGTCAAAACCTCTGCACGGGGTCTCTCAGCCCAACAAAAAAATGTGGACTAAATAGTCGAGGAGTACAAAGACATATTTGCCTCACCTATTGGGGTGTATGTGTACTATCAGGTAAAGCACCAAATTTATCTGACACCCAGTGCCCCTTTTCCTAATGGCCTTTCATACAGGCATTCTATTGTGGAGAATGAATCAATCAAATGCTAGATCCAAGAGATAATTCTGAAGGGCCACATCAGACTCAACTCCTCACCTTAAAGGAGCCCAATTGTTCCTGTACAAAAGAAGGATGGGACATGAAAAATTTGTATTAATTATAGATCCCTGAACAAGATCACATTCAATAATTGGTGCCCAATTCCACGGATTGATGATATTATCGATCAACTCAAGGGAACCAGGTTTTTCAGTAAATTGATCTGAAGTTAGGTTATCACTAGGTGTCGATTGAGCAAACTGATGTGTGGAAGACATCCTTCGAGTCCAAATAAGGCCTCTTTGAGTGGTTGGTCATGCCTTTCGGCTTGACTAATGCCATGGAAAAATTCATCTGGATGATGGATGATATATTACAACCATTCAAAAACTATATTAGCCCTTGACTAGGCTTTGTGGAAATGTTGGTCATGTTTCACCCATTTTGGGACTTCCATAGGCTGATCGAAGACAGAGTGTCTGGGCGAAGCGGAGATCGTGGGATCTCGCCCCCCTTTTGTGAAATTTTGGGTTTTGGGTTTATGTAACAGGTATGGGATGTCGGCCCATGGGTTTACAGTTGGGTGATTTATATGTACTAAAAAATACACTAAACTACCCTCAATTAAATTGTCAACTCGAGGTAAGTAAACTTAGAGTTGTAGAAAAATATATGCCAAAGGTAAAAGGCTGGTAGGAGTATAATCTAATTAATGAAAGAATCTATCTAAGACTAATCTATTCAAGCAAACCTATCTAATGATCAAACCCTACTAAGCAACTTGAAACTAGGTAATCTAAGTACTTTTGGGCCAAGGACTGATGGATAGTTCCTAAGAAAGCAAGTAAAAACCCTATTCAAATCAAATTAGTTCATGACAATAAGCAAAGGTAAACTACTTAGCATACTAAGAAAATGATGAAAGCAGACTACTTTTAACTTGCCAACCTACATTCAATGAGCAACTACCCTATGAAAGAAATTAAATAAGAAAGTAAGAAAAAGCACCTATCTAACCTATTAAAGCAAATAGACAAGTAAGCAAAAACACCTAACTAACCTACTAAAGAAAAAGACAAGTAAGCAAAGACAACTATCTATCCTACTAAAGCAAAGGGACAAGTAAGCAAAGACTTCTCATTGAACAACTAGCTAGCCTAAGAGGCAAGTGGACTAAATGATTGATGCAAAACTATTTCTAATGCATGATATGAAATCCATTTTATTGAAATCAATGAGGACTACCAACTAAATGCCTAATTTACAATAAACAAAACTACTCTTAAATCTATGGAAGCAAAATACTAACTACCCTATAACAACAATAAAACTATATTCTAACCTATGAAAGCAGGAAACTATCTTTTCTGATCTACAAAAGCAAGAAACTATCTTTAATCTATGAAACACTCAAATGTAATGATGGTGGTTGTGTGAATGCCTTCAGTGGTGATGGATGATATCTCGATGACACTTGACAACAAAGGACAATTCCAACGATATAAACTCAACACTAATCTCAATGGAAAAATGAAAGGTATGTACTAAACAATCCAACAAAAATTTAGCCATGAAAAAAGTAATGTTAAATACCCTACATATTCATGTATAAACCATTAAAATCATAATGAGATCATCATTATCTAACTAAGGAATTTAATTTCATTTTAATCTATGAAAGGAAATTGCGTAAAGGAAAACTATGTTATGTCTATTCTAATCATTCAAGCTATGATGAATTAAAAACATAAATTAAACTATGATATCAAGAAGTAAATTGACAATTGCATTAACCAATAATGAAGCAAATGAAATCTATCTAAAACTGAAGTAAGCAAACTATAACTAAGAATGGGAATTAAATCTATCCATCCATCAACATCCATATCAAAGAAACCCAAGTTAAAACTTTGTTCTATCTAATTAAAAATCTGTTTTAAACTAGACTATAAAATCATAAAAGAAAGTATGATCTAACGTCTAACTGCACACGGGGTTAGTGTAGAAACTTGCAAGTTTGTTCCTAATCTACAAAAATAATACATGCTAACACATATCATCATCTAACCTGCAAAATAAAAGAAAGACAATTAAGCTACAACAAATTAATCAATTAGATAAAAACACAAATGTACAGGAAATAAGAAAGAGTAGTTAAATTAAGAAATTGCATAAACAACAGAAATACAATCACCAGACTATTGGTGGTCCCCCCAGCAAGTCATGGCTACCTTCTACAAGCACACCACGAACTTCAACAGGCCAAATTCACCATGAAAACATGAAAACGCAATTCTGGCACAATTCTGGCAATGTGAAATGTCAAAACAGAGTAAAAACGAGTTTATGGAAATTCTAATGCTTATGATACTTGGTTAACAATCTAATGACCATCCTATCGGTATTTATAAGCTTACAACCCATGTTTTCAATCACAGGAGGGTCGAACCACCTCTAAATTCGGCAAATTACAATAAATGTAGCCATAACTAACAAAACGGAGGAAGCCAATAATCGCCCTCTTTGGACAATGGAAATCGAGTTGTCTTGAGCTTAGTAGCTGGAGGGGGTGATGATAAACAAAACCCATGTGCCCAATTTGTCCATCACTGGCCGCCAATACCTTAATCGCCAACTCGCCTTGCATTTTTGTGCAATAGTGGGTGCTGGAACGAGTGTCGGATCGGGTACCGGAATGAGTGTTGGAACGAGTGTCAGATCAAGTGCCGAAATGGGAAACATGGTGCGTTTTTCGCTATAACAACAAAAAAACATGAATTAACTCTTGGAAACCATAAAACATGATGAATTAAACTTGATTTAATCATAAAACACGAATTACGCATACCTCATGCAGATTATACCATTTTATCATAAAATTCTTCAAAAAGCTCCTTCAAAACGTGCAAAACATGTATGTACATGCGACAAAAATGTGTAATAACCGTCATAAAAATGATCATATCTCGGGCCCAACATTACCCCCACACCTACGACTTTGTAGGTCCCACTACAAACAAAAAGAAGTTATCCCTCGTGACTAGGCTTGCTGAGGAGGATCAGCTTTGGAAGCCTCTCCTTCTTGTTGTGTAGACTTAGCCTTGTGCCTTTTGTGTTGCTTCAACTGTGATATGAGGTTGCAGTTAGATTTGGTCATCTCATCAACCAATCATTGAAGAGAGTTAACTTTTGTTTGAAGGAATGCATTGTCATGATGAAGGTGTTTATCTATTGTCTTCCTCTCTTCCAACTGTGGGAGAAGCTCATGATTTTCTTTTTGTAGTTGCTCTATGGTTGGGACAGAATCAGTGATCTCCGAGGAAGGCTTAGATCCTTTGAGGGATGTGGACAATTTATCAGTTTTAGGATCTAGAGTGGGCATAGGTGAAGTAGGAGTGATGGGAGATCGGAAAGGTGAGGTAGGTTCTGATTTTGTTTTCCTCAGTGGCTCTAATCCATTTGCAGAGACTTCCCTAAGTTTCTTATGAGGGCTCTCAAGATCGAAGGACACTTGGATGGGATCCGAAGCAGGTGGAGGTTTTGCATAAGGCTTGATTCTTGTGTTCTGGGTACTCTTCCGAATGGGTCCTTTACCAAATTGATTGGCTCCCCTCTTTTTTGTAGGAATGATAGGAAAGTCTTGTTGCATTACTTCTTGAAGATTTTTAGGTGTAGGATCAAGAGAGAGTGAAGGCATTGGGGCGTCAACAATGGGCTTCTTTTGGTCTTTTCTCTTGGTCTTTTTACCCGATGAAGAAGTAGGGATATCAACAAGCTTTTGGTATTGTTCTAGCAAAGAGAGGGTTTGTGCAAGGGAGTTTGGGTTTCTTGGAGAGAGAGGCTTGGATGGAGAGATATTTTTTAGGCTAAGTGGCTTTTTTTCAGTCTTAACTGTCAAGTGGGGGTTTGCAAATTGGTAGATAACGACATCCCAATTTTTACCCTGCTTCTCTAGTCCAGTAAGAATGAGGAGTTTGATCAAACCATGGTGGAAGAGACTATTGTGGGGGTTAGTCACATTTTTCCTCACTTGAGAGGACATATTCTCCAAGCTTTTGAGAAAATAAAAGGGAAAGTTCAAGGGTTTATTGAACAAAAAATGAGCCAACAATCTAAAATGACAAGCTTTGAAGGTGGAGTATCTACCTTCACATGTAATTAACCTTGTGATGACGATGAGGGGATGGACCAATTCTAGCTTTATCCACTCCTTAGCATACCCTTTCACTCCTGATATGCTCTCAAATTTGGGCTTAAACACCCTATTGTAACTTGAGCGCAACAATTGGTGATTCTTGAACCATCTATCTCCCATTCTTGGGAGTTTTGTTGCAGCAACAATTGACTCTTCTGGGACTGCAAGGTTGAGAGACCCTACATGTGTTATATTTGCATCAAAACCAACTGAAAATTGCATATAAATACCATCATCATGGCCTTGCAAAATAGACATAAATGGTCCCTAGCCAGCACACAAGAACACTTCCCTACACTGTGCGAATTCTGGAATGGCAAACGAGTTTGCATAGGAGGAGGGTTCGTATCTCCTGGGCATTGTGACAGAGATTGAATTCACCAAGAAAGAGAGAAATCGAGCCAAGCAATGACATGGATTGGGCATGGTCTAAGTGTGATTGGAACAAAGGGATAATTTTACCAAACAAGGGTGTGAACAGGCCAAGAGATGGCACGCGTTTAGCACAGTCTGAGTGCGATTAGAACAAAGGGCGAATTTGGCAGAGGTTGGGTGCAATTCCTTAATGCAAGGCAGAGAAAATGGCAAGGGAAAACGAAATAATAGAGTACCTAACCCGATTTTGGATGCACTTAAGGTGGAGTGGGTTACACACATGTGCGTGCATGCTACCATGTGTGAAGAATTTGAATTCAAAGGCTCAATTTTTGGCAATGGACTGGTGCATAATTAGATCAATGTCCAAGTCTTTTGACTTGGACATTTGATCATAAACATATGAGTCATATTTTAATCAATGCCTGCAACCAATGTAATTAAATATAATTGAATTCTGGTTACCTGGAATCTAGGACAGTTACTGGTATGCAATTCAATGGCACTTCAAACGACACTTCAAACGACATCTCATCCGACACCTCATACGATACTTCATTCGATACCCCTGTGTTAAGATCATTTTCGCCTCTTATAATGGATAACCTTCAATTTTGAGGTGTTTTTGACAACCATAGTGGTTAATGAGCAAAGGCAAAGTGCTCCATGCTCACTCATTCTTCTTGCATATGACATATAATGTCAAAACCTATAATGAACAAGTTATAGCAAGCATAAAACATGTATTGTCAAACCTTCAGTATGCAGCTTGTAATGGAATATAACCAATAAAGAGTGGTCTGTTAAGCATGATTTCAGTAATGTATAGCACACAGGAGTTAAGCATTTAAAACTAACATGACTATCAATGTAATAACCTGTATTATGGTAATAATACAAAAATTCTTGCAAAGACTCTTTTCTCTAGGAAATGATCATTTGTCATCTCATGAACCCCTCCCCCACACCTAAGTATTGTGAAACCTCACAATCAAAAGTATAGGAAACTATTTAGTATCCCCCAATAGCCGAAGATTTACAGTAGTCAAGTGTAAAGATGAAATTTCACAGATTGGTCTAACGCGACAGTTAGAGATGGCCCCACCTATAGGATAAGAGATCCTATATATAGATAAGAAGAGGTAGGAAAGAGAGTTTCAAGATAGTCTTAAAGTTATTTCCCAATGGCAAGTGTATGGAGTTCATTAACCTTAGCTTAACCATACATACTTCATGTCATATTTGTCTGCAAGTAATTATGTACATCAGGACAAGTTTACATTTATTATTTATTTTTGTCAGATTACCATCCTCACTAGGTAGAATGTCCTGCTTCCAGCAAGCCTATTCAAAACTCCAGCGGGTTTACCTAGTCATACCACAGGCCGGTACCCACTGCCAGCATACCTGTTCAGTATCACGGCGGGTTATCCTCTTAAACCCTCAGAGACTGGTCCTCCATCTTTTAAGATTTTAATATAATATTGCTTATGCAAGAAGATGGGAGGACAACTGTGAAAACAACTTTCCTTTATTTTTTTTCTTTTCAATTGGGATGGTATTTATGTTATAGGATCACTTTCTGTTATATTATTAATGGTTTTCCTGATGTAAGGGTTACTTAAGATGATGTGGCCTATCTAAAGATATGATATAATCAAGCTATTTAGTGTGTAGTGGATGGTACCATCGAGAAAGAACAGAAAGGTATCTCTAGGCTCAACTCACTTTCTTCTTTTGTAATTATTAATGAGACCTCCCTGCTAATGAGACCTCCCTGTTACTCTTTGGTAAAGACACTTGACTTTCTTCTTTTGACTAACTGCTAATGAGACCTCCCTGTTACTCTTTGGTAAAGACACTTGACTTGCTTACTCAGGTTTCTTGGAAAAACTGTACAAGAGACCTCTAGGCTTGATAGTTATGGTATCACTTCCTTATATAGTGGTGAAGAGTTTCAAGAGCAACTTCTTTAGAATGCCTTAAAAAAGATAATTTTGCAAAAACATGGCTAATTACAGTAAGTCACTATTAATTTGATGCTTTAGCAGACACAAAATTCAAGTATAACAATGTTGTGAAGAAAGATCTTGAAACTGTGTACTCATGGTGAAATAAATACTTACAAAAACCTCTTAGAATTGCCTTATTAACAAAAACTATTTACATATATGCAGTAGGAAATCTTTAAAAAATATTTTCAAGAACAAGGGGGGGCTTCCCCATCTATTAAGGCCAATGCCTTGTCAGCCGACATGACCTATAGAAAATCCTCTCTGGAAATGGGCTTATGATAAAATTTAAGTCGGTGTCCATTTACCACAAAGGAGACGTGTCCATCATCAATTTTTTTAATTTTTACAGCCCCATTGTCATATACAGTGTCTACCTCGTAAGGGCCCAACCAACGGGTGGTAAGTTTTCCTTTGAATGTTTTGAAATGGGAATCAAACAACATGGCGCAATCACTAGGATGGAAGTGTTTCTTTTTAATAAACTTGTCATGCCACTTGCTCCTCTGGTTTTGGACCAATATTGTCTGTTGGATGGCATCTTGCCTGATTTCATCCAACTCATTCAATTGTAGGGATCGTTGCTTCTGATCCTCATCCAAGTTCAATCCTAATTTTGCGACAATACGAAAGGTCCTTAATTGGAATTCTATTGGTAAAAGTACTTGTTTCCCGTACACTAGATCATAAGGGGTATGCCCAGTGGTATTTCTCCAGGTAGTTCGGTATGCCCACAAAGCCTCTGGGAGCCTATCAAACCAATCTCGATGATGTAACTAAACAGTCTTGGTCAAGATGGCTTCCAGAACTTTGTTTGTGGATTCTACCTGACCATTGGTTTGTGGGTGGTATCGAGAAGATTTACAATGTTTAATCCCATATTTCTCTGTTAGCTCTTTCATCATCTTGGAAGTGAATTGAGTGACTTGGTTGGTAAAAAATTCACGACGGACACCGAAGCGGGTAAAGATGTCTTCATAGATGAATTTGACAACAAACTTCTCTGTGGCCCTAAATAGGGATTTTGCCTCTACCCATTTGGTGACATAGTCCGTACAAACCAAAATATAGTTCTTCCTACGAGACATGGGTGAAATTGGTCCTACAAAGTTGAGGGCCCATTTTTCAAAGGGTTCTAACATAACTTGGGCCTGCAAAGGAATTTCGTCAGATGATGTAGGTCTACCTATCCTTTGGCAACTATCACAACTTCTCACATACTTGGTAGCATCTTTGAAAATGCTAGGCCAATAGTAACCTGAATGTAACACCTTATATGTTGTATGTTTGTTAAAGAAATGGCCACCACATGGTCCATCATGACAACTTCGTAGTATTTCAGGTACCTCATCCTCTTGGACACATATACAAATAATCAAATTAGGACCTGTGCGAAAAATATCATGACCAACCCAAAAGTAATTAGCACTCTGGGTAATAATTTTTCGCTTTTCATGAGGTGACAAATGAGACGGTAACTTCCTAGTGGCCAAATAGTTTTCCATAACCGCAAACCATGGGGTATTTATAGAGAGGGAAAAGAGGTTTTTGTCTGGGAAACTATCATCTACAGGGATACATCATCCTTGTTGTTTATTCAGGAAAGAAAGTTAGCTACTACATTATCCTTTCCAGGTCGGTCAAGAACAGTAATATTAAATTATTGCAATAGCAAGAGCCACCTAGTCACTCGGCCATTAGTTATAGGTTTATTCATGAGGAATCTAATGGCAGAATGTTCAGTGTGTACAAATACTTCATAACCTGTAATGTAATGACAAAATTTGTTAATAGCATGAACAACTGCCAAGAATTCCTTCTTGGTGATTGTGTAGTTCAACTCGGTAGGGGACAAGTTCCTACTTATAAAATAAATGGCATAGGACTGTTGGTCCTCTTTCTTCCCTAATACCCCTCCGATTGAAGTGTCGGAGGCATCAGTGGATATATGAAATGGGAGAGTCCAAATGGGCCCTCTAATAACTGGTGCCACAGACATATTGGCTTTTAGGGTTTCAAAGGTAGTTTGACAATGCTCAGTCCAAACAAAATCAACATCTTTTATCAATAATCCAAACATAGGTTCAGCAATCTTTGCAAAATTTTCAATAAATCGCCCGTAATATCCGGCATGTCCAGGAAAAAGTACGGACTTTATTTTCTTGTGTGCGAGATTTAGAATCGGATGTTAAATATTGAGTGTGGGGAATGATGTACAAGTTGGGTTTTCGGAATAGACCGGAATTGAATAAAGTCTACCATTCTTTCTATAACCTCTTTTTGGGGAGGATTCAAGGAGTGAAAATTGGCGGAGTTTCAGAGAATACATTGAGTAATATTATCTACAGGATCAGAGTACTCCAAGAATTGAAGAATTTCAGAAATTGAAGAAGTCTCGGGAAGCATTATCAGGTTCTATGTGATGATTGGTTGATGGTGATGATTTAATGTAAAGTTTTAT
>ML782955.1:644513-671629 GCA_009831015.1 Picea engelmannii | reverse complement strand
ACCATTTCCTTGAAAACTCTACTGGAAGAAGCAAGAAGAATAGCAGAAGTAAAGAAGGTCCAAATGATAAAGAAAGAAGAAGATTGTGAGAAACTTGAACAAGAAGTTGTCTCATTGAGGAAGAGCTTAAGAAACTCTCAAGTCCCAAAAGAATTAACACATCTTGGATGCATGGGTGAAAATTCATACAAAGAAGATGCAAATACCAACAAGAAGGTTGAAGAAAGAGCTACACAAACAGTTGATGAGAAGTGGACCAGGATACCAGAATGAAGGAATGATTACAAAAGAGATGAATATCCAAGAAGACCTCCTACCTTCAGGAATCAAAGAAGATTCAATTAGTATGAAGGAAACTACAGAAGAGTAGATCATGAACCCAGATGGACTACATCACAAAGAAGGTCACTCACTCCCAGGTATCAAAATTTCTTTCTTGGTCATTGTTATACTGGCAAAAATTTTGGACATAAGGCAATTAATTGCAGAATCAATGAAAGGAACAAATACGCAAGAAACATGAATGGTGTAAACAAAAGATATGGAAATAATCATGGATTTTTCAACATAAGTTATAATTCATTTTACCCGTTGATGGACAAAAATATTGTATGCTACAAATGCAATTATCTTTGTCACAAAGCACGAGATTCTAGACATATGAATGAAGATGTCCCTATGCCAACCACAATATGGAGAAGGAAAGAGATTCCAAACAATGAAGATTATCGAATAGAATTAACCACTGAAGAATGTAAAGAAGAATATGAATGGTACATAGACAGTGGATTTTCTTCACACATGACTGGGGATCAAGACAAATTCATCAGCTTAAAGAGAAAGGGTGGCAATGTCGCATTTGGAGATGACTCATCTGCTAAAATACTTGGAGAAGGTGTAGTATAGCTTGGAAGAAAAAATGTAAAAGCAAAGAATGTTCTATTGATTGAAGACTTGCATCATAACCTACTCAATGTTAGTAAAATGTGTGATCAAGGATACACTCTTACGTTTGATTCCCGAAAATGTAAAATCAGAGAAAATAACTTAGGAAGATTGGTTGCAACTGCAACAAGAATACCGAACAACATATACAGCCTAGACATGAAGAAGAGGGAGAATACATAAGCCACACAAAAGGATTCTAAGGAATAAAAAGTCCCAATGACCAAAAATAAGGATGAAGTATTATTGAGTGCCACATGTTCAGGGGGAGCAGCCCCAAAGAAGAGAGTTACATTTTTCCATTAAACTCAGGGGGAGAAAACCTAACCTTTTCCATTGATGTCAAAGGGGGAGATAAATTGGGATCATGATGATAGGGGGAGCATGAGTGTTGCCATCAATGACAACGGGGGAGATTATTGGATGATTGGTTGTTGTCATTGATGTCAACCCTAGTCATGGGGTTTGGACCGCAAGATTGATGAATGTATTTGGACATGAAGGAAAATGAACATGTAGATACAACACCCATAGATGGATAGTATACATCATGTTGTTTCCGGTGGTATGTGGCACATTACGTGGATCCTCATGGTTGAGGAGAAATGAATTTTTGAAGATGACAAAGTGAATTGAAGAAGGAAGTACATGTAGGCCCTGAAGATAATTAAAGAAAAGAATTACAAAATAAGAAAGTGTCAGGTCAGCCCTAATGTTAAAAGGAAGTGACATAAATGGTATAAATAAGCATCATTATGCATTCATTTGGTACAAGTTGAATTTCAAAGGAAATCAGAAGCAAAGAAGGCCGAATTTCAAGGGAGGATGAAGTATTTTGGTGATGTGTTCTAAGGTATGTTATTTTCAGGTCATCTTACCATTTTTGCTATAACTTTTTTTCTAGAATGAAACATATTTTAAAATCACTATAGTATTGAGAAGACATATCAAGGTACCTTTAGTAAAATTTTCAGCTCTTGATTCGCTATAATTATGGAGATACACTATGTGGAAGATACGGTTTGTGACCAGTCCTGTAGCTAGTCAATAAACAGGTGTTCCAGGTAAAATAGTCATAAATTATTCATAGAGAATCCAAATGAAGTGGGACCACTTCCATTGGAAATAGTGTGGACTTTAGTTTCTTTTTTGTGAGTTTCAGAATCGGATTTTAAATATTGAGAGTAGGGCATGAGGTACAAGTTGGGTCTTCTGAATAGACCAGAATTGAATAAAGTCTACCATTATTTCTATAACCTCTTTTTAGGGAGGATTCAAGGAGTGAAAATTGGAGGAGTTTCAGAGTATACGTTGAGTAATATTATCTACAGGATCATAGTACTCCAAGAATTGAAGAATTGCAGAAATTGAAGAAGTCTCAGGAAGCATTATCAGGTTCTATGTGATGCTTGGTTGATGGTGATGATTTAATGTAAAGTTTTATTATCTCTCATATATTCTTGGGTGGAAGGAAGGGGAAAGGATGGAGAGTTAAACTCTCTCTTGATATTGGAGGATTGTATCTTCCTCTTGGAGTTTTATCCCTCCCTTTACATTTGGAAGTTGTAGCTACCTTTGGAAGTCATTACTTCCCTTGAACAATAACTATTGATTATTTCTCATATATTGTGCATGGTGTATTGTGGTGTATTGGTGTAGCTCTTATACTATTTTCATTTCTCATTGGATATAGTTGAATGGTTTAAGTATAAGTTGAAAAAGTTTTTAAATTGTACTTGATACTGATTCACCCCCCTCTCAGTATCAACAGTTGTACCCACTGTACCGATATAGAAAGGAAAAGTACTTCTTTCCAGACAAGGTATCTACAACTTGGTCAATGAAAGGAAGAGGAAAGTAGTCTTTCAGAGTGGCCTTGTTGAGTTCTCGGAAATCAATGCAAATTCTCCATTTCCCAGACACTTTCTTTGGAACCACTACAAGTGGGGATACCCACTTACTGTCAGAGATGGGATAGATAAATTTGACATTTAAAAACTTTTGAATCTCCTCCTTGACTATGTCTTTGAACGTTGGGTTCATCCTTCTCTATAGTTTCCTAACAAGTGTTACTTCCCCCTGGGTATATATGTTATGGATGCATGTGTCAGGGTGTATACTCTTCATGTCAGTGTATTCCTAGGAAAATGATCATGTTTTTTCTTTAAGGATATCTACTAACTGTTTATGTTGGTCTGTATCTAGCCCGAAGTTTATCTGTAAAAATTTCCCTAGACTAATCTCATAGAGCATAGTATAAGACATGGCAGACTCATCTATTTCAAAAATAAAAGATGTCGAAGACACAATGGATGGATCCAATTGTTCTTGAAATTCTTCCCCAAACATGTACTCAAGTTGGGGAAAAGACTATGGAAAATCCACACATGTAATATAAGAAATGAATTGGTTTAGCACATTTTCTGTCGTGTGCTCTTGAAGTGCCCTTGAATGGTCACTTAGCAATATGGGTTCTTCCCAGTCTTCATTCTCATATGGACATTCAAGACACCATAGATTATCCATAATAGGTTGAGTTGGAGGGTAAATGGTGAGCTTCTGGATAGAGAGACCATTTGAGATGGTCATTTCTCCTTCTCTACAGCCAATAAATGCATTGGTTGTGGCTAGCCAAGGTCTTCCCAAAATAACGGGATGGCCTCTGGTAGGACCTTTGAATGAATGACAAGAAAATCTACGAGGTACTCCCATGAGGCTAAAGTAACCATGACATCATCTAAAATCCCTTCAGGTATAACTCTAGTTTTATCTGCTAATTCCAAAATGGTTGGGGTAGGCCGAACAAGAGGTTGTAACTATAATTGTTCCAAGGTAGTAGTGGTCATAACATTGATGGCTTCCCCTAGGTCTATGAGATTGTTTCCGATGGAGACCTCATTAATGTTTATGGTCACTATGGGGTTTCCTGGATTCCCATATTTTGCTAGCTTTGGCTGCTCTGATATGTATTCAGAGATTCCTCCTACCAAGTGTACTATAGGAGGGTCCTTTTTCTTCCTATCTGGATTCTTGATACACAATTCTTTGAATACCTTACTGTAGATTGGAATGTATTTAATAGCTTGAAGCAGGGGAATCTTGACACAAATATTTTTCAAATCATTCAAAATGTCAAATTTCGGTCGGGTGATAGGTTTCTCAATTACCAATTGGTCTGGATAAGGAGGGAAATTCGTAATTTGTGAAGGGTCATTTTGGGGAAGCTTGGGTTCTTGATTCTTCGGGATAATAACATCTTCCCACCTAGTGTCATCTGTGGGTTGTTGGGTGGTTTCTTCTTCTTCTTCTCCCTGGATGACTACTGAAGGTCTTTTCCTATCTAGAACTTTTCTTGATCTTAGTTAAGGCATGCATGTAATGAAATAGGAGTAATGACATATGTCGGGAAGGCCTGCATCTCAACATTGTTAAGAGGTTTAGGGGGCTTATTATTGGGGTTCGACACTGGCTGTGTCGACAATAGTATCGGTATTGAGGAGCTTGCATTTTGATATTGTAGGGGTTTTTGTTGTGGGATAGGAGGTAAAGGTGGTGGAACGAATCATGGCAGAAGCTATGGAGTGTTCGATGGGACCTGAGGATAAGGATGGTTGGACATAGGAATGGGTAGAGCTTGAGGGTTTCCTAGATTGTGTCCTCCTCTCCATCCTTGTAGCCAAGGATTTTGGTATTGAGTAGACCAGTTTTGACAACCTGGTGGGTTCCACTGTTGTTGTTGTTGATAATAGGGTGTAACTTGGGATTGTAGATCTGGGTATGTGGGCTGATTCCTAGGCTTCCATGGCCTCCTAGGTGCATAAGAAGACTCCCCAGGATCTCCACTCCTATAGATGGCTAATAAACTGGGAAAGGATGGACATTTCTCAGTTGAATGGTCTTCTGTACAGAATCCACAAACTAAAATGTTATCTAATGGGCATTCCCTTGAGGAATGCTTCCTTCTGCATCTTGGGCAATATATGCTCATTGTTGCATTCTCCTCCTCCTGTTTATTTTTGAGTTTAAGGGTGTCCAACTAGGAACCTATTGTGCTTAGGATGTTTGTGTTGAAGTTTTATAGAAGGTTCCCTATCTCTGCTCTTGTAATACCACCTGAAACTGGTTTTAAGCTTCTATTGTAAGGGTCCTGAACATTATTTCATGTTTTAGCTCTACTCCTTGAGTAGTTTTTACACTTTTAACATATTTCAAAAAATGGTTTATGAGAAATATCACCTGATGCCATTAGGTTAAGCATCTCTAAATATTCTTCTAAAATTCCCTTAAGGAAAAGATCCCTAACTGCATCCTCTGGGAGGTCATGGTATTTTGACTTCTGGGAGATATAACCAAATCTTTCCATACAATCTTCAAGGGTCTCGTATTCTAACTGTTGGAATTTAAATATGTCATTATGAGACTCTTTGGTCTTGTAATAGTCTTGGTTCTTCTTAAGAAATATGTCTTTCATGGATTCCCAATACCTAATACTGGATTCTCCCAACCCCATGAACCATCTTAATGTAGAGTCTTTGAGGGTGGCAGGAAAGATTTTTAATTTCTGGGCATCTTGCACATAGTTGTATCTCCTACACAAGATGTCAAATTCAAATAGGAAGGTGTCTGGATATTCACTGTTTTTACCATAAAAGGTAGGCAATGCTGAGAGAGGAATATTCTTCATGTTGACATTTGGAGTGGTGTCTAAAATAGGAAATCCGAAGGTAGTTTCAGTTTGGTTTCCAGTTTCTTCTTCCTCCCTATGTATTACATTGCTATGGTCCTCCTGATCACCCATATTGGCTTGGTTTCCAAAAAGAGAGTACCTAAGTGGTTTTATCTTTGAAGAGAACAAAGTTTCTCTTTGATGAAAAGGTCTTCCTACTGATTGGATGTTTGGGACTCTACTTGGTCTGGTTGAGATTATCGATGCCAATGTTTTGGTGTCAATTTGAGAGATAATTACATCGGTTGAGCTACCAAACAAAAGATTCACTTGTTCAGGGTCTATGATATCTTCAAAATTAGTATTTCCTAGTGGTGGTGTAAAAGAAAAAGCTGGATTGTTTGGTTCTGCGGAAGGCTCGAGTGGTCTTGCCTCTTGTCCCAATATGTTTGATGCTTCAATTTCTTGTTATATAGTGCTCGTTGTGTTAGTCTTGTTAGAGACTATTTTATCTCTTTGGGTTGAGCTAGCTCCTATTTTTCGGTATCGGTCTGCGGATTTTATAAGCGGAACGTTCCTTCCCCCAAAGAGATCGGAAGGAACCTTGGTTGAAAGGTATGATTTTTATTTAATGTATCTACCTTGTGGGTCTCTAGGCCTATTCATGAAAGAAAGAAAAAACAAAAAGAAAAAAGATGCCATTTGATTCCTAGGTCTATTCATGAAAAATAAAAACAAAAAGAAAAACTACCATTGGGTTTGGGGGAACCTGCTATAGCAAATGCGGAGGTTCTTACCTCTCGTCGTAAAGTTCCCCCGCCACCAAACTAATGCTAAGGTATAGAAATGGTCTAATTCCTAATTACTTCTTACCTTGAGACAACTCCCGGACAACGACGCCAAAATTTTAGGTGATTTATATGTACCAAAAAAGACACTAAACTACCCTCAATTAAATTGTCAACTCGAGGTAAGTAAACTTAGAGTTGTAGAAAAATATATGCCAAAGGTAAAAGGATGGTAGGAGTCTAAAATAATTAATGAAAGAAACTATCTAAGACTAATCTATTCAAGAAAACCTATCTAATGAGCAAACCCTACTAAGCAACTTGAAACTAGGTAACCTAAGTACTTTTGGGCCAAGGACTGATGGATAGTTCCTAAGAAAGAAAGTAAAAACCCTATTCAAAGCAAACTAGTTCATGACAATAAGCAAAGGTAAACTACTAAGCATACTAAGCAAATGATGAAAGCAAACTACTTCTAACTTGCCAACCTACATTCAATGAGCAACTACCCAATGAAAGCAATTAAATAAGCAAGTAAGCAAAAACACCTATCTAACCTATTAAAGCAAATAGACAAGTAAGCAAAGACACCAAACTAACCTACTAAAGAAAAAGACAAGTAAGCAAAGACAACTATATATCCTACTAAAGCAAAGGGACAAGTAAGCAAAGACTTCTCATTGAACAACTAGCTAGCCTAAGAGGCAAGTGGACTAAATGCTTGATGCAAAACTATTTCTAATGCATGAGATGAAATCCATTTTGTTGAAAGAAATGAGTACTACCAACTAAATGCCTAATTTACAATAAACAAAATTGCTCTTAAATCTATGGAAGAAAAAGACTAACTACCCTATAACAACAATAAAACTATATTCTAACCTATGAAAGAAAGAAACTATCTTTTCTGATCTACAAAAGCAAGAAACTATCTTTAATCTACGAAACACTCATGTGTAATGCTAGTGGTTGTGTGAATGCCTTCGGTGGTGATGGATGATATCTCGATGACACTTGACAACAAAGGACAATTCCAACGGTATAAACTCAACACTAATCTCAATGGAAAAATGAAAGGTATGTACTAAACAATCCAACGAAAATTTAGCCATGAAAAACGTAATGTTAAATACCTTGCATATTCATGTATAAACCATTAACATCATAATGAGATCATCATTATCTAACTAAGGAATTTAATTGCATTTTAATCTATGAAAGGAAATTGTGTAAAGGAAAACTATGTTATGTCTATTCTAATCATTCAAGCTATGATGAATTAAAAACATAAATTAAACTATGATATCAAGAAGTAAATTGACAATTACATTAACCAATAACGAAGAAAATGAAATATATCTAAAACTGAAGTAAGCAAACTATAACTAAGAATGGGAATTAAATCTATCCATCCATCAACATCCCTGTCAAAGAAACCCAAGTTAATACTCTGTTCTATCTAATTAAAAATCTGTTTTAAACTAGACTATAAAATCATAAAAGAAAGTATGATCTAACATCTAATTGCACACGGGGTTAGTGTAGAAACTTGCAAGTTTGTTCCTAATCTACAAAACTAATACATGCTAACACATATCATCATCTAACCTGCAAAATAAAAGCAAGACAATTAAGCTACAACAAATTAATCAATTAGATAAAAACACACATGTACGGGAAATAACAAAGAGTAGTTAAATTAATAAATTGCATAAACAATAGAAATACAATCACCAGAAAGCTAGTGGGCCCCCCAGCAAGTCGTGGCTACCTTCTACAAGCACACCACGAACTTCAACAGGCTGAATTCACCATGAAAACATGAAAACGTAGTTCTGGCACAATTCTGGCAATGTGAAATGTCAAAACAGAGTAAAAACGAGTTTCTGGAAATTCCAATTCTTATGCTACTTGGTTAACAATATAATGACCATCCTATCGGTATTTATAAGCTTACAACCTAGGTGGTTGACCACAGGAGGGTCGAACCACCTCTAAATTTGGTAAATTACAATAAATGCGACCATAACTAACAAAACGGAGGAAACCAATAATCGCCCTCTTTGGACAACTGAAATTGAGTTGTATTGAGCTTAGTAGTTGGAGGGGGCGATGATAAACAAAACCCAAGTGCCCGATTTGTCCATCACTAGCCGCCAATACCATAACCGCCAACTCGCCTTGCATTTTTGTGCAATATTGGGTGCTGGAATGAGTGTCGGATCGGGTACCGGTACGAGTGCTGGAACGAGTGCCAGATCAAGTGTCGGAACTGGAAACATGGTGCATTTTTCCCTATAACCGCAAAAAAACATGAATTGACTCTTGGAAACCATAAAGCATGATGAATTAACTTGATTTAAGCATAAAATACGAATTGCACGTACCTCATGCCGATTATACCATTTTATCATAAAATTCTTCAAAAAGCTCCTTCAAAATGTGCAAAACATATATGTACATGCGACAAAAATGTATAATAACCATCATAAAAATGATCATATCTCGGGCCCAACATCTACCAATTCTTAGGCCCTTTTGTAATGTATAAACAAAAATCTAGGTGATGTAAGTAGGGGGAGGTGGTGCTAAGTGCTATATTGTGTTGAGTGCAAGTGATGTCGGTTGTTGGATCTATGTGATTGAGTTAGCTTTGTGCACACTGTGTGTTGAGAAATTGCATAGCTAAGTGCAAGTGACTATAAAGAGGCTTTGTGTTGTGACCTGACTCGGGGAAGGAGGACCTGGTGAGGTGCACACAGATCTCCTGTCCTATGTAGAGTGGGTTTTGATGCTCTGGGCATGTAAGGAGATTGAAAAAAGATAATAAATAAGACAAAGAGTTGGTGGACATAGCCCCAAGTTGGGGGTGAACCACGTATATCCCGTGTTATGGTTTCTTTGTGGCATTGATGCAATTTATGCTTAGTGTTGTCATCTTTATGTATGTTAGATGCATCTGATATAGTAGCTTGGTGCTTTATGATGTGGATGAATGTTAGATCTGATCTATTTCTAGGTGCTAAGTGCTTGGATATGTTATATCTTATTGAATGTTGCGCTGCTCTGTAATTAGGATTTTAACTGCGATGTGAATAAGGGATAAATACTAATGAATGTTAACTGCTAAGTGCTATGTTAAGTACTATGATCATAGATGTGTGTCCCATCTAGGTTGTAGACACTTGAGTCATGCAACCCCCCCTGCATCTACCTCGAGTGAGACTTCATCTGCTTCACATGTGTTGCCGAAAGGGTCGGTAGTTAGGGTTTTGTTGGTGCATTGTTGCAGCATTGAACCCCGGGTCTTCCCCTATGCCAACAAACTCCTTTGTGGTTGTATATTTGGATGACATATTCATCTTCAACAAAATTTGGGAGGAACATTTGGAGCATATTCAACAGGTATTGGGCACACTGTGGCAACACATGTTATATGCCAACTTGGAAAAGGGTTGTTTTGGCATGCAAAGAATCCAATGTTTAGGATACACCATGGTTGCGCAAGATGTACATGTGAATCCATCCAAGATCCAAGTCATCGACGATTGGTCGGCCCCAAACAAAATGACCAAGCTATGCAGCTTCTTGGACCTTGCTAACTTCTATCGGTGGTTTGTGTTGGGATTCTCTCATATCACTTGGGCCCTAAGCCAAGTGACCAAGGGTGTCACAAAGGCCAATTTTGTGTGGTTCGAGCCCCAACAGAAAGCATTCATGGATCTGAAATTTTTCCTCTGCTTAGCACCAGTCCTCATTCTGCCAGACCTACAATGTCCATTTGAGATTGAGACAAATGATTTATATTATGATATCGGTGCAATCCTCACTTAGCATGGGAATCCCGTAGCCTATCATAGTTAACCTCTATCCAATGTTGTTCGAAGTTGCCCCACCTATGATAAAGAGTTGCACTCCATTGTGTAGGCATGTCGACAATGGAATCATTACATTATGGGGAAGGAAAAAATCATCCACACTCATCATAGGCCTCTGCAATTCATGTAGACAAAAGGAAAATTACAAAATGACCACCATTAGAAGTGGCCCACGTACCTACAACTATTCCACTTGAATATCAAGTACAAGAAGGGTAGCACTAACCATCTTGCGGATTACCTCAGTCGACCCCGACAGTAGCGCTCACCACAATTATCAACTCCCATGGACATGAGACATTTGGGTGTCCACAATTATACAATAATGACTCTAACGTTTCTATTGCCTATCATACATTGAGCAAAGGAAAAACAGTTCCCAACTTTCATCTCCAGGAGGGGTTATTATGCCATCTGAGCGACCTTTATGTTCCTTCAAGAGAGTGTGCAAATTTGATCTAGGAAGCTCATTACAGTCAGGTAGTATGATATTTTGGTGTAGAAAAGACAATGGAAGTAATGTAGAAGCATTTTTATTGGCTGAAGCTTCAACAAGATGTTCGCAAGTACATCACATCCTACATCATATGTGCCATTTCCAAGCCTACCATCCAAAAAAAGAAGATATACACCCCTCTTCCTACTATGGATAGGCCTTAGGAGTCCATCTCCATGGACTACATGTCTCGAGGAAGGGTCAGTTTTCCTTCAACCAAGAATGGGTATGACTATGTCTTCGTGGTCATAGATCGATTCTCTAAGATAGAAATTTTGGCACCTTGCAAGAAGAGCATCACAATCAAGGCCAAGATCTTCTTCACACATGTTTGGGTTCATTTTGGGCCACCACCAAGATCTTCTTCACACATGTTTGGGTTCATTTTGGGCTACCAAATACTATTATCTCTGATTGAGACAATTGGTTCTTGAGCACCTTTTGGTCCAACCTATGCTCGATGATAGATACCAAGATGACCAAATCGATTGCCTTCCGCTCATAGATTGATGGAAAAACAAAGGTAGTCAATAGGATGATTTTCGATATCCTACGAATGTATAATTCCAAACATCCATGCACATGGGATGAAATCCTTCCCTATGATCAACATAGCTACAACAGATCCCTCCACATCTCTATTGGCCACAACCCTTTTCAGGTGTGCTTTGGGTTTCAACCATTGGCCCCCGTTGATGTAGCTCTTCCCATTGCATACGCACAGGAATATTTCTCCAATGGTTAGATAGAGGTTGTTCGGGCAGCCAAATTTGTTGAGCGCATACAACACATCCAACAACAAGTTCATGATATTGTGCAGAAAGCCACTGCCAAGTACAAACAACACCACTATCAACATCAGGTACCACAAAATGTTTAGGTGGGAGAAAAGGTATGGTTACATTTTCATAAACAATGCCTCACAGGAGCCTATCGCAAGTTGTGCCCACTCTAATACGGGCCTTACACCATCACCAAGGTTATGGGTGAGAATGATTTTCAATTAAGTATTCCTCATTTTTTTGGATTGCACCGTATTTAATGTGGAACTGCTATGACCATATTTTCCACCTCTCTTGGACACCTCAGATGCGACCGAGAATATGCACCCTATAGAACTCAATCCTTCCTGCATCGAATGGGAGACAGTTGATCGGATCATGGATACCAATACAAAGGATACCCGCCAATAGACTATCAAATTGTATCGAGTCATCAAAGCAAGGTTGTTTCTTCATTAAGGAAAGTGGCTCACCAAGAGTCAGGTTCAACATAAGTTTCCTCATATGATGGAGGAACTTTCCACAATGGATTCCATTTCTTATAAAGGGGGAGGAATTATCTATGTGGATATTGGTGGCCACCCACTTATTCAACTGGCTCAAAGCCCAATTTCCATTTTGGCAGTTTGTTTCTAGCTTTTCGGATGCTAAACTTTCGGGATCATTTTGAAGCCCAAAACTACATTTTTTGGGCCTTCCACAATCACACTATAGACAAAGTCAAAGTGTGATGGAAAAATGTGTAGTCCTGGGATATAAATTTCCAATGGGCTATTGTGCGCCTAAAACGAAGATCATATGCAAAATTTATGACCCCAGGAAGTTGATGTACCAACTTACCCCATCGGGGCCCACGTGACTTTTTGTGCTTCATCTCCTAGGGTTACGTTTTTGGATGTTTAGGGTTTTCTCATTTATACTTTATGTTAAAAAAAATTGGAGCCTCATTGTAACTAGCTTCTTTTGAATGAGCGTAGCCAACACATATCTTCTCATAGATATTAGCTACCCCCATTCTAGATAGCTTGTGTGCTTTTGCATTTTACATTCTTTTGTATTTAAGAAAGTTATTAATAGAATTTGAGATTTATTGTATTACTATGTTCCATGCCATATATCAATATAATTATTTTTTATATCTTTCTTTATCTATGCCTTCATATCGTTTCTAAAATAATCAGGATCAATGGTATCAAAGCGGTTTGCTCCTTGTCATCTTCAGTGCATGTCCTCGACAAGGTCAGAGTATAGAGAGTTAGTTCTCAAGCTTGTATCCCTTGAGGAAAAATGCTCTTGCACACCCAAGTGACCTCCCATGGAAGAATAAAATAGGGATGATGAGAAAGGATATCCTTTCAAACTATTTCTTGAGGAAACCCTTATGCGACAGAGGAACAAGATGATGGCTAGTTTTTCCCAGATCCTTTGATGACTATCGACAACAATGGAATCACCTTCAACAACAAATCACTTCAAAGGTGTGACACCCTTTAAAGTACAAGTTACATTCGATATTCCTTTATTAGAGGGTTATTTCTCCATCCACAATTTTTCTAACAATGAAAAAATCATCTTCGTGCTCCTTAAGGCCCTTCCCCATGTCAGAGATTGGTAGGAAAATTACTATGAGAAACATGTCAAGGATGAGTCCAGAATTTTTTGGGCCAGGACCCACTTGGGAGGATTTTCTTTTATTCCCTCAAGGAACAATATTACCCTGTTGGAAGTTATGATGACCAGTACACGAGATGGACCACAATGCACCAAGAGAGGAGCCAAACGGTGTTGGATTTCACAAATACTTTCCATAACTTGCGCACCGAGCTAGGTATCAAAGTATTTTAGCACAACATGGTCCTAAAATATTGTTGGGATCTACACCGATACATCCAAACTGAAATGGAGTTTCTAGACATTTTGTCATTGGGAGTCGCTTATCGATATGTTGTCAAAATCGAGTAGAAATTCAAGCAGTAGAACGAGTGGGAGTTCGGATATTCAAATCCAAAATAGATAAAGTATGGTAAGGATGTCCCTAATTCCCAGGCCAAAGGATAGAGCAAGGATTTCCAACCCCAGGATAACCAACCTAAGACACCAACAAATAAGGGTAATGGGAATTCAAAGGACATTGGAAAATGGTGTTGATTAAGGTTGGTTGTCATTGATGTCAACCATTGAAGAAATCCCGATAGAAAAAAGGTTTGGGTAATGGACCCAAGTTTGTTTGATGACTCATTATAGTCTTGTCATGGTTGATAATAAGTAAAAATGGATGAACTCCAAAGTGGTCCACTTATGGTGAACACCCTCATGGGAAGATGCTTTGCGGATTGAGTTATCCTGTAAGTATGGTTAGAGAACCCATGCTTATTTGTGGAATAATGAGATGAAGGTCAATGAATTTGTCAGTGAAGTTACCCTATATTGATAATGCTTGTCATACCATTTCCGGTGGTGTTGGCCCTTGGTTATGGAAGTATGCGAAGATCAAGAAAGAAAAGGGAGAATGTGAACTTCGTGGAAGACACAGTGACTGTTATTGGGTCGAAGTGAGCAAAAGAGCAGAAAAGACGGAATGAAGATCAAGAAAGAAATTCATTGGATGAGGATATCGTAGATGATAGATAAGCGAGGAAGAAGGATTGTGGATAGGTCAGCAAGTGGAAAAATCCACCGTTGGATGCTTTGGAGCACCGCACGAGAAGAAAGGAAAGACATGCTGGCAAAGCCTTGAAAATATCGGTCAAGTTGACTTTGGGTTTTTGAGACCTATTGTTTGGCCTAAGGTTATTGATGAGCTATTGTAATGTATAAATAGAGGTCTAAAGGGCCTAGGTTGGGTTGGGTACATTGGGTTGGTACGATATTTCTATTGATCTATTTGTATTGTGGATGTGAGTGAGTATTGCATTGAGAGAGAGAAGTGTTGAGAGTGAGAGCCTTCTGGATTATAAGATCTTCAGCTGGGTGTGCAGGGAGGGGAAGAGAAAGAGAGGAGAAGAGAGAAGATCTGCTAGCTAAGAGCACAGATAAGAACTGTATGCTTTACCTTAATATAATATAGAACAGTTATGTGGACGTAGCCGTAGAGAGAGGGTGAACCACGTATATTTCATGTTGTGTGTGATTGATCTTCTGTCTCTGTCATTCATATACTGTGATTGCATTACTCTTTTAGATCTGATAAGTAGATGTGCAGAATAGATCTAAATTGATAAGTGATATATGAATGATATGATGTTCTTGTGTTAGATCCACTTGACATTCCCCTTGGTTGTAGACATATCTATCCTGCAACCCCCTCATAACTGCTTCAGGTGAGACTGCATCTGCTTCGCAGGTGTTTTTGAAAGGGCCAGTAGTTATGGCTTGTTGGCGTTCTCTTGGAGATGAACCCTGGGTCTACCCCTGTGCCAACAAATGGTTCTGTTGACAGGACAAGAATATTTTTAAGAGAATGTCAAGGTGGTTTTCATCGAAGACAAAGATTCAAAGTGGATAGAGGATCAAGAGAAGGACTTCGCTGAAGCCCATAATAAGAACCCTTATATTAGCACTAAGGATTGGCTAGAAAGATATATCTTCACCGATATACACAAGATATTCTTTGGAGGGATCCATCAGGAGCTATATGAGTGGCTAGCTAGATTAGCCGCTACCCAACTCAAGATCTGATCTAGACTTCCTGTGTTCTAGACATTGGAATTGATGAAGAAGGTCAAGAAAGGTGATAACACCATATTACGAGAAGTAGATCACTAGTTTGATAGCACCATTGGAGGGTACATCATAGAGTTCGTTGTTGACAGAGTAGAATCATACAGCCAAGCTGAGAGATATTTATTTAAGGGACCCAGAGGGAAATTCTTGCATTTTTTGAATTTGAGAATCAAGATGTTATTGCATGAGAAGAACATATTGAAGATACAATAGATTGGTCGGATCAAGAAAGGCTAATGTTCAAAAATTCGTGTAGCGACAACAACACAAAAGCTGGACATACATGTAGTGGGAGAGTGTTCTGAGAAGTCCACCTTGCAAACCTATTTAAGAAGAAATACGTGGAGGAAGGTTTCTACAGTGGAAAAGAAGAAGATATGACGGATGAAGAACATTCAGAACCTGTTGGGACAGAGGAAGGACAAGTTGAAGAGCTTTGCCGAGGAGAAACTGGAAACTCAGAAACTGCGCAAACCATCGAAGTAAGTACCATTATCCTTCTTGTTGATTCAATATTAAGAAATAAGAGTATTCCCAGTCACCAGAGCATCCAAAGCACTGTCCATAGTAGCCCACCACATATTTAGTCAGGAACCCTAACAAGATCTATGGCAGATGAGATGAAAATCCCTATCTTTAAGGGAGATGGATCTGTAGATCTCGATCAACACTGGTTTCTATGTGAAGTCATATGGAACATTAATAATGTCACATATGAAGTTGTCAAAAGAACCCAGTTCAGTACAACTCTCAGATATCGCACACTAAGTTTGTACATGAAACTTGTCCAAGTACTTGCACAGCCTAAGCCATTGAATCAGATCAAGAACACGTTGATTGTAGAATTCAAGTAACCTATGTCAGAATCCCAATGTATCACAGAGCTAAAAGAGATCAAGAATAAGGTGGTTGAACCTATTTGGGAGTTTGATCAGAGATTCAAGACCTTAACAGACTGATTAACTTTTCAGATCCCAGACAAGCAGAACAAGGAATGATTCATTGTTTCCATTCTACCCCACATCATAGTTCCCCTGATGCAACGAAAGATTTCTTCACAGGTTGAGGCATTAGAGATCACCATGAATCTAGAATCATCCCCCATGGGAGAATCCAATTCAGGTATGAGTCAGATCCTGAATCAACTAACTAGTTTGTCTCTGCAGGTCGAAGATATGAAGAAAGACAAGGGAAAAGATAAAAGAGAAGACATATGGTGTGTCAAATTCAGATCAAAATGTCATGACAAGGAACATTTCCCTCTATTCAATGAATACTTGGCTTCTGGAGCTTCGATCCCCTTGAAGCAAGTCACCTTACCCTAGTGCGAGGTATGCAGAAACAAACATCATACTAGTGACTGCTATTATATGAAAAAGTATGTTCAGACACCTACAAATTTGTATTCTACATTATGTAAGTCCATAGGACATGATGATAGGGATTGTAGGGCATGTGATATCATGCATGAAAGGTCAAGAGACATATATAATATTCAAGGTGAAGTACAACAAGAAGGAAACACTATGCAGTAAAACTCTCTAGGAAGAGGAAACTTCAATCCTCATGGTGGATTCAGAGGAAGAGGACGAGGAGGAGGAATGGGTCGAGGCCGAGGAAAGATCATTTGTTATAATTGCACACAACTAGAACACCTTGCAAGGGATTTTCAGAACCCCTGTACCACTTGCAACTATTGCAGCTCATTTGAGCATGTTATAGAAGATTTCCCTGTGCTGCTAGCTAAGCTTTAGGAAAGACGAGGACCTCAGCAGAACCCGCAAGTGCAATTGATCTATGTTGAACCTCACAGATAAGACCCTAGATTCGTTGTTATAACAAGAGGAGGTGTTGTTACACGAGAGGACATAATAAACCAAGGGAATATTACAGAAGACTAAGGGATCAAGAAAGCTACAGAGAAGACACAAATGTTTGATGCAAGGAAAGAAAGGCAGATGTTTGAGGAAGCCAGAAAATAATTCATAGGAAACAGAGGCTCCACATCAAAGACAAGACCAAAAGTGAGAGAGTATGGAATGCCTCATGCATTTGATCAGTCTTCTTCACCGAGGGAAGTTAAAGAGGTAAGCAAGATTATGGAATTTTTACATACTTTTATTAGGTTGATTCAGGATGAAAGCGTTGTACAAGAATTACAAAATTTAATCAGACAATATGAGCAAGGAAAGATAGATCCCTTACTCAATATGGAAGTACACCAAATTGATAAGAAGAGAAGGAAAAATAAGGAATTACATTTGAACACTCAAATAGGAGAATACGAGATAGACTATGTGGTCCTCAACTTAGGGTCGGAGGTCAATGTCATGACGAAGCAAACCTGGGCACTGATGGGAAAAATGAAGTTGATATATTCCCCTATCAGGATTAGGATGGCTAATCAGCAATATTTCAGACCATTTGGATGATTGGAGCATGTCCCTATGGAAATTGATGGAGTAAGAACATTTGCATATTTTGAGCTAATTGAAATAGTTGATGACAGTTTCCCTTACCCTGCATTGTTAGGAATTGATTTGGCCTTCAATAAATCTACTGTTGTTGACTTAAAGAAAATACATATGACTTTTGAAGGATATGGCATTAGGGTCATCGCACCTTTATATCCAGATGAAGGTCAGTGGTACACAGAACCTATCAGAGAAGAAGACTGCGCATACGCACTAGAAAACATATATAAGCTAACAACCAGACAACATGATTACATTAATCCTATAGCCGATGGGAATCTAAGCTGGAGAAGTGACAGTGCATGCTCATCAGACTCAGAAGAAGCACTGGAGAACTGGAAGAACCATATGTATGAAGTATCTACAAGGAGATGTGCTAGATTAACCAGAGAAGTTCATTGGATCGACACAATAGTAAGTAACTTGCCCACATTTGATGTTCTGAATCCATTAGAAGCCTTCCTATCAGACTTTGAAGAAAGTGTACCAACACAAAACAGGTTTTTGGAAATGGATGAGGCCTTGAAAGCCACACCAGAAATATGGTGGGGGACACACAAAAGTAATATTACATATTGGGTACAATGTCGTACTCTGATGACAGTGCGATTTTCATCACAAGTAGAAGGCTGCGAAGTTCACTACACAGGTCAAATTTGCCCAAAGGACCATGTGTGAAGTTGTGAGGAATCCTGGAGAAACATTCCTCAAGAACAATGGGTACACAAATTCATCAACATGCTAGACATGACACCTATAAACTGGTACCTTCAAGCAAAACTGTGCCTCATCACTACATATTAGAAAGGTATGACTCAGAATTTTGTAACCACCTTATTATTTGAATGTCAATTTCCTTCAGTAGATCAAGCACTATAGATTGTGAGACAAAAAGTATTCGAGGAGGTATCTAAATTTCCTTAGAATAGGAAGAGGATGAATGGACTGCGCCTCTCCAGAAAATGCAAGGCTATTACAACATCAATGTCAATTAAGACGATGATCAGAGGAAGGTGAACATCGTAGAAAAAAAAGGCCATGGAGATGTGGAAGGACTAGGCGTTGAGCTGCCATTCATTGGACATCCAATCAAAATCAAGAAATTCGATATTGGAACAGAGCACATACTAAATCTTTCCAATGTCAGAGATTATTGGGATGTTGCTACCATTGACAAGATTACTGAGTTGTTGCATGAATATCGGGACTTGTTTCCAACCAATTTCACTGATATGAAGGGCATTAAAGGGCCTATGGGAGAGATGAGGATCCCTTTAAAACCAGATGCTAGACTAGTCAAATAGAGACCTTACAGATTGAACCCTAAATATAAGGAGAAAGTGAAGATTGAGCTCGACAGAATGTTGGAAGCAGGGATTATAGAACCTGTCAAAGAATCAGAGTGGATAAGTCCTATGGTGGTTCAAGACAAGAAAACAGGAGAAATTAGGATATGCATATATCTCAGGAAGTTGAATGATGCTTGTTTGCATGACCCCTTCCCTACACCATTCACTGATGAAGTGTTAGATAATGTGAGAGGCCAGGAAGTATATTCTTTTACAAATGAATTTTCAGGATACCATCAGATTTAAATTTCCAAGGAAGATCGCCATAAGACCACATTTGCAATAGAATGGGGATCCTACCAATATACAGTGATGCCATTCAGATTGAAGAATGCCCCAACCATCTTTTCCAGGGTTGTGGTTGAAGCATTCAAGGAATTTCTACATAAATTTTTAGAATCATACTTTGATGATTGGACTGTTTTTAGCTTATTGAAAAATCACATTGAATGTCTAAGGCTAATGTTCGATAAATGCAGGCAGTGTCACATTGCTTTGAATCTGAAAAAGTGCATATTCTTATCACCATTTGGAGTATTGTTAGGTCATATTGTATGTAAGCAAGGATTGTCGGTATATCCATCCAAGATCGCTATTATAGTTGATATACCCCCTCCTACAATAGTTAAACAACTGCACACTGCATTGGAACACACATGCTACTACATAAATTTCATTAAGGGCTATGCTCAGATTACAACACCCATGGAGAAGCTGTTGAAAAAGGATTGTCAGTTTAGTTGAACTGAAAAATGCCAGCAGAGCTTCTACACATTGAAACAGAAAATGGTTACTGCGCCCATTCTGGTTTTCCTAGATTGGACCAAGGAGTTTCATGTGCATGTCAATGCATCTTCCATTGCATTGGGAGTTGTATTAGCACAACCAGGGGAAGGAGATATTGACCACCCTCTAGCTTTTTCTAGCAGAAAGCTATCAACTGTTGAGATTAATTATAACACTACTGAAAGAGAGGGATTATCCATGGTGCATGCACTGCAGACATTTTTCCACTATTTGTTCGGAGGACACTTTAAAATGTTTACTGATCACAACACGCTGAAGTACCTTGTCAACAAGCCAGTTTTGGGGGGAAGGATATGCAGATGGTTGCTACTATTTCAAGAATATGATTTTGAGATCATAGTAAAACCAAGAAGAATGAACAAGGGTCCTAACCACTTGTTGAGGTTGGAACATGGAGAAGAGCCCACTAATTTGGAAGATACACTGCCAGATGCACAACTACTAGCAATTAGAAATATCGATGATCACTTTGCAGAGATAGTCCAGTTCCTATCAACAGGAATGGCACCTAGTGAGTACACAATTCCACAGAAGAAACAACTAGTGGTACGCGTTGTAGACTTCTCACTTATAGCTGGACATCTATAGAAGATGGGACCAGAAGAGATATTGCGAAGATGTGTTATGGAGGCAGAACGACCCTCCTGTATACATAAATAGTGGTATACTTTTGCGACCAGAGGACTCGATAGTAAAGACAAAAGGCATCACAGGAGGACATTATGCAGGTAAAGCAACTGTGTGAAATATTCTTAGAGATGGCCTTTAGTGGCCTACCTTACACAAAGATGATAAAGGCTATTCCAGAGCCTGAGATGTATGCCAGAGGGTTGGGAAACCATCTAGAGGAGATGAAATTCCATTAGCACCACAACTGACCCTACAAGAATTTGCAAAATGGGTCATTGACTTCGTTGGACCTATAAATCCACTATTGGATTACTGAGAGAGAGGGTGAATCAGTAATAGATCAATCTAATCCCTTTTAACCATATAATCCAAGTGTTATATCAATGAATCATTATCATCCAATAAATTCAGAGTAAATAAGCAATGAACAAATGAGCAATCATACACATACAAAGTACACCAGTGTTTTACATGGAAACCCAAATTGGGAGAAAGCCACAAATTTTTTTTTCTTATATGTCTTGAAGAATTACATTCATTGGAATCACCAAGTTCCTTTGTTTTTCAGCTGCAACTGGAAGGAGGCTCTAACCTCCTAGTTTCTCAGGCTACAACCTGAGGGAAGCTCCAACTCCACAATTCTCTGGCTACAACCAGAAGGAGGCTACAACCCCCTATGTTCTCCGACTACAACCACCTGTCCTTGCCCCGTCCTACCACCCTAAAGTATAAGTAGAATGATGGAACCTCTGTCACACTATCATTTTGAGATATACCACTGTAAACCTGTACCAATAAATCTGAACCATGCACCAACCATGCATCAACCTGTACCTCAACCTATAATCAACCTGTACCATAAACAAGTGCATCAACCATGCACCAACCTGTAATCAATCTGTACCATAAACAAGTGCATCCAACCATTTACCAAGTATGTACTAATCATGTGTCAACTACTCATCAATTATGACTCATCAATATGTACCAACATCATCAACTATACACCTCATGTATGTGCGCCAACTCATCAACTACTTGTCTCAACCATGTACTCAACATGTACCACAACCAAAAGTCCTCATCAATTTTATCATCCAAATATGATTTTTAGCTCTGTAATAGACCTGGTGTATATGATTACATTCTTGCAAACCTTCCTTAACTTTAAAAACAAGAGACTAGCATTTTCATCAAACTTTTCTTTAGTCTCACATGCCTAGTTTTGGGTTAGTCAAAAACCCTAACTTGAAGTAATCATAACTTTGAACCTGTAATGTATAAATATCTGAAACTGATATACAATGTTCTTTCATGTGTTTTATGCAATTCTTCCAAGTGTCACTACTTGGAACCTCTCAGAAAAGGAGTTATAGCAAAAATGGCATACCTTGTTGAATTCTGGATTATTCTAGAGGATGACCTTGTAGAGAGTTCCCCGCACAAAATATTTGATTAATTGATCTAAAAATGTTACAAAGAATACTAAAGATAGTACCCCAACCAACACATTTTGTCTTACTGAATTTGGATCTGTTATGAATAAGTTATGACGTTTTTACCCGAAACACCTAATTTTGACTAGTTTCAGGACTGGCCACAATCCGTATTTTCTACGGAGTGTAACTCCCAAAATAAAATGACCCACAAGCTGAATTTTTTACCAAAGATACTTGGATATGTTTTCTCACTTGCATAGAAATTTCAGGATCTGAATCATTATAGAAAAAAATTATAGCGAAAATGGTGAGATGACCTGTAAATAACATACCTTAGAAAGCACCATCAAAATAATTTATCCTTCCTTGCATTTCGGCCTTCTTTTCTTCACTTTACTCGGAATTTCAGATTAGAAATCATTTGGTTACCTCATACACCTATATATATTCAATATGCTCAAGTGTGATTCAAATGAGAGAGCCTTGCCTCTTATTTATACTCTCCAAGTGGCTTCCTTAAAAACATCTTCTAGGTCACTTGGCCCACTTTCCTTATTTTAGGGTTGGGTCCACTTCTCATTTCTCCATTAAATTTATTATTAAAATAATTTATTTTGTATTCACTTTGAATTATAATACACTCATCACTTCACTTTATTATTTACCTTTTAAAATCTCTTAAACCACTTTGACAACTTTGACCTTTTGGGACTTCTAGATGACATATGAGGGTCCTCCAACTTTGTAAATCTATAACTCTCAAACCGTGAGGAGTTATGTGACATTATACATACCACCAAAAATGGCATGAAATGTACTATACATATAGAATAGTATTATCTGAAAATATATCATAACTCATATTGTTACCCATCAAACAAACTTGGGTCCATTACCCAAACCTAGGGTCTCCAACTTCTCATGGCCACAACTCTCTAACCGTGAGGAGTTATGTGACATTCCCCATACCACCAGAAATGAAATGACAAGAACTATCCATCTATGATATGTTCCCTAACAAGTTCACTTTCCTTCATCTCATTATTCCACAATTAAGCATGGGTTCTCTTACCCCACAAAGCGTCTTCCCATGAGGGCTTTCACCATAAGGGGACCACTTTGGAGTTCATCCATATTTACTTCTTATCAACCATGACAAAAAAATAATGATTCATATTTACATCAAACAATATTGGTTCTATTGCCCAAACCTTTGTGCTACGAGGCTTTATTCAAGGGTTGACATCAATGACAACCAACCTTAATCAACAATCTCCCCCTTTGGCATTGATGGAAACACTCTGATGCAATATTAAAATCATATCACTCATGCTCCCCCTGGAACCATGCCTTCGTCCTCTGCATCTAATAAATCTACTCCCCCTGGAACCATGCCTCTATCCTCTGCATCTAATAAATCTGCTCCCCCTAGAACCATGCTTCTGTCCTCTGCATCTGATAAATCTCACCCCCTTTTTCATCAATGGAAAATGTATCTTTCCATCTGGGTTGCTCCCCCTAACAGACTATCCTCTTATGGTGCTTCCTCGTGTACATCTAAGACATATAAGATAAGAATTCAAAAAGCATTAAAAAGGAATTCATTTTTGGAGTAGAAATAACTCCAAGTCTTTGGCGAAGATATTCAAGGGCTTCCCGTGGAAGTGGTTTTGTAAAGATGTCTGCCACTTGTTCTTTTGTGCCTGCATACTCAACTCTGATGTTCTTTTATACAACCTGTTCCCGTAGAAAGTGATACTTGATTGGAATGTGCTTCGTCTTGGAGTGCATCACTAGGTTTTTGAGATATTGATGGCACTTGTATTATCACAATATATTGGAATGGGCTCATCATACTCAACCTGTATATCTATCAAAGTTTGTTTCATCCAAAGAACCTGTGTACAACATGTTGCTGCTGCAATATACTTTGCCTCGATTGTAGATAGAGATACCGATGATTGTTTCTTGCTTAGCCATGATACCAAACACTCACCTAAGTAGAACGTTTCTCCACTGGTGCTTCGTCGTTCATCAATACAACCTGCCCAATCTGCATTTGTGTAGGCAATAAGTGACAGATCTTTTCCTTTTGGATACCATAATCCAAACTCTTTTGTTCCTTTGAAATATCTGAAGATCCTCTTTACTTCTTCCTTTGGTTCTGCTTGAAATCGTTCCACCTGTCCAACTGCCTGCATTACATCTGGTTTGGATGTTGTCACATATAGTAGGTTGCCAATCATTGACCTATATTGCCTCTAATCTGTAGACTTTGAATCATCATATTTTCTCAACTTACAACTGGTTTGCATTCCGTTCCGAACCTCTTTAGTATTTCTCCGATATACTTGGTTTGAGAAATAAAAATTCCTTGGTTGCTTTAACATATCTAAAGTCCCAGAAAGAAGGATAGTTCTCCAAGTAACGACATTTCAAATTCATTCTTCATGTCTTTTGCAAATTTCTTGCTTAACCTGCCATCATCACTACCAAAAATAATATCATCAACATAAACTTCAATTAATAAAATATTACCTTGACTTACCTTGATGTAGAGGTTCTTGTCTGCACTTCCTTTTCTAAACCCTGCCTGCTGCAAATACTTATCCAGTCTAGAGTACCATGATCTAGGACCCTGTTTTAGACCATATAAGGCCTTCTTTAATTTACACACATAGTCTGTGTTCTTTGACAACTGAAATCCTTCTGGTTGTTCAATGTAGACTTCTTCTTCAAGTTCCCCATTTAGAAAAGTTGATTTTACGTCCATTTGATATACTTTAACATTCTTGGAGCATGCATAAGCTAAAAGAAAACAGATTGCTTCCATTCTGGCAACTGGGGAAAATGTCTCTTCAAAGTTGATTCCTTCAATCTGTGCATATCCTTTACATACCAATCTAGCTTTGTTCCTTATAACTTGTCCATCTTCATTCAATTTATTCCTGAAAACCCATTTTGTGCCAATCACATTCTTATTCTTTCATCTTGGAACCAATTCCCAGGTGTCATTTTTCTCTATTTGATCCAATTCTTCATCCATGGTCTTATTCCAAAATTCATCCTTGCTGGCTTCTTCAAAACAGTTTGGTTCAATTGTAGATAAGAGTGCTCGGTGTGTTTTTTCTGGTGAACAAATTTTTCTTCTAGTTTCAACTCCTGCATCTTTATTTCCAATAATATGATCTGAAGGATGATTCTTCTGTACTCGTTTGCTAGGTGTCTTTGGAGATACTTGTTGAACTTGCTCTTCTACTTCTATCGGATTCTCTTCATCTTCATCTTCCTCTTCTTCTTCTTCTTCTTCAAAAAGTTGATCCATTGATTTGTTTTCTTCTTTCTTTGATTCTAGTCTGCCTGTTTCATCAATTGTTACGTTGTTGCTTTCCAAAACTTTGTTTAATCTTAGATTGTAACACTTGTATGATTTCCTTGTACTTGAGTAACCAACAAGTATTCCTTTGTCCACAGGAGAGTCAAACTTTCCCATTCTGTCATCTTCTCTTTTGATGTAGCATTTGCTTCCAAAAACTCTGAAGTGCTTCACATTTGTTGGTCTTCCTTTCCATAGCTCATAGGGAGTTTTATCAGTGTTGTTTCTGAGCATTACTCTGTTTTGAATGTGAACTATTGTATGCACTACCTGTGTCCAAAAAATATCTGTCAACTTTGAATCCATTATCATTGTTCGAGCCATTTCTTGTATTGTCCTGTTCTTTCTTTCAACAACTCCATTCTGTTGAGGTGTCCTACCGACCGAGAATTGCCTTTTTATTCCATGATTGTTGCAACAGTCCATAAATTCCTTTGAAGTGAATTCTCCTTCATTATCCGATCTTAAGCATTTGATTCTTGAATCCATCTCATTTTCAACCATTTCCTTGTAGATCTTGAAATTTTCAAAGCCTCTGATTTGTTCTTAAGAAAGCAAACTACAGTCATTCTTGTATAATCATCAACTAATAACATAAAGTATCTCTCACCTTTTAAGCCTTTTGTTGTAGTTGGTCCAACTAGATCAGTATGCACAATTTCCTGTGGTTTTGTTGATGAATATTCCTTTGATTTGAAGTTGGTCTTTGTTTGCTTTCCTTGTTGGCAATGCTTGCATAAAGTGTTGGTTAGTTTCGTGATCTGGGGCATTTCTCTGACTGCATCTCTTTTGCTGACTTTGACAAGGTTATCAAAATGCATGTGACCCATTCTTCTGTGCCATAGCCAACTTTCATCTTCCTTTCCTAGACAAAACTTTTCATTTCCAATTTCGCTTAACACATATATGTTTCTTGAAGTTCTTGCAGCTGTAGCGACCAATTTTCCTGAACCTTCTTTTCTTATCTCACACTTTTGTGAATCGAAAGTAACTTTATGAACTTGGTCACACATTTGACTCACACTTAAAAGATTTTGTTTCATATCTTCTACTAATAGAACATTTTCTTCCTCTTCATTCTTGTTCCCAATTCAAACTGTTCCTTTTCCAATGATTTTGGATGAATCATCATTTCCAAAGGAGACTGATCCATCTCTTTCCTTTCGTAATGTAAGAAACTTGTCTCTATCACCTGTCATGTGTTTTGAACATCCAATGTCAACATACCAACCACGTTTCTTTTGTTTAGCTTATAGAGTGATTGTTCATTCTTCATTGCTATACTGATCTTACTTTCTCATCCATGTCATTTTCTAAGGTTCTTGTTTGTGACTCTGTTGAGGTTCTTTAGGAGGGACTGTCATTCTGCAATTTTTGGCCATGTGTCCAAAATTGTTACATTTGTAACATTCCACTTCAGTGCTCAAAGATTCAAACTTGTTGTAACTTTTTCTCTGTGTTTCACCAGGTCTTCTTGAATAACCCCTTTGTGTATGGCTCTCAAAGTAGTTATTGTTCATGTTGTTAGCTCTGCAATTTAAAACTTTATGTCCAAAATTATTACATGCATAACATAAACCAAAAAATATAGTTTGATACCTGGTAGTTGAAGTTCTTATTAAAGGAGGTGCTCTTATGAATCCTTCTTCTTCTTGAGGCTTGTCTATTTGTTGTTGATTCTGAAATCTGAATCTTCTCGGTGGAGGAGTGTCCCTGTAATCTTCCTTGTATATATTTTTATCCCCTTTGATTGTTTCTGCATA
>ML782955.1:616152-633832 GCA_009831015.1 Picea engelmannii | reverse complement strand
TAATAGGATCCATTGTATGGTGTTGCCCTACCTCAAGGGTTTGGTAATAATATTGTGTGGTTTCTTCTATATTGCTTGTGGATCTATTGTGTATTCAGTATTTGTGGTGATTATATTTATAGATCTGGTTTAGGTACTTAACACAATTGTTCTTCTGTTGTATCTCCCAAGTTTCGACCCTTCTAGATATGAAAATTTATTTTTTGTAGTTATCTGATATTTTTTCTCTACAATGCCACAGGTCTGATCAAAATTGGATGTGCCAAGTGGAATTTACGGTAACTTCCCCACAACTTTCTGATTTTTGGTCTTTCCAGGAGATCTCACTTGTATAGCGTGCCCCACACAAAATAATTGATATGAAATTATGAAACTCATACCAGAAATACTATAGACTGTCCACTATCCAATGAAACCAGCCCCACTCAATTTGGATACTCTAGGAAGCATTTATGAGTGTTTTACCTATAACACCTTCTTGAGACTAGTCAATAGGACTAGTCAAATACTCTATCTTCCACAGGGTTTATCTACACATTTAAGATGACCCAGAAGCTGAAATTTGTACCACATATACCTTACTAATTTCTGTGAATAGCCTATGGATTTCAAGGTCTAAAACATTACATAAAATTGTTTATAGAGAAAATTCTGCAGTGACTCAGTTCGGGATTATTCCAGAACCCTATCTTGTACAGGATGTATCTCCAAAAGTATAAGGCCTCAGGAGCTGAAATTTTAACCCAATGTACCTTGATACGTCTACTAATATATCCTCCAAGCCATTCCTTTTGAAATGTTGTAGAAAAAAAGTTATAGTGAAAATTCCAAGGTGTCTCAGATCTAGCAGCGAAACCCCAAGACCTTGAGCTATGATACCATATGTTAAGAACCAAATATCAATATAGCATAGAAAAACCTCAGAAAAAGTACTCAACTCCTTGAAAAAGAGATAATTTCAGTTAATAAGCCTCTTCAAGGGGGAAACCTCCTTTTACCCCACTTAAATGTTGAAGTACAAGATGATTCCAAATGAAAATGTCTCCTTGGTACATATAGGAGACTAGGAGGTATAATTACAACTAATGGAATAAAGCCGACATAAATAAAATAACATTACTAATGTAATATGCCCCAATTAAGGGGTAATGAGCCAATATTAGGGCTTAACACTAAGAGCGCAGACAAGAACTGTATGCTTTACCTTAATATAATATAGCACAGTTCTATCGATGTAGCCCTAGAGAGAGGGTGAACAACATATATTTCATGTTTTGTGTGATTGATCTTCTATCTCTTTCATTCATATACTGTGATTGAATTACTGTTTTAGATATGATAAGTAGATGTGTAGAATAGATCTAAGTTGATAAGTCATATATGAATTCTATGTTGTTCTTGTGTTAGATCCACTTGATATTCCCCTTGGGTGTAGACATCTTTGTCCTGCAACCCCCTCATAACTGCTTCAGGTGAGACTGCATATGCTTTGCAGGTGTTGTTGAAAGGGCCAATAGTTAGGGCTTGTTGGTTCACTCTTGGAGCTAAACCCTGGGTCTTCCCCTATGCCAACAGGTGGTATGTGGAACGTCACATAACTCCTCACGGTTAGAGAGTTATGACCATGAGAAGTTGGAGAACCCAATTTTGGGTAATGGAACCAAATTTGTTTGATGGATAATAGTATTAGTTTTGATATATTTTTAGGTAATACTATTCTACATGGATAGTACAAGTCATTCCATTTCTGGTGGTATGTGGAACGTCACATAACTCCTCATGGTTTGAGAGTTATGGCCGTACAAAGTTGGAGGACCCTCACATGTCATCTAGAAGCCCCAAAAGGTCAAAGTAGTCAAAGTGGTTTAAGAGATTTTAGAAGGTAAATAATAAAGTGAAGTGATGAGTGTACTATAATTCAAAGTGAATACAAAATAATTTATTTAAATAATAAATTTAATGGAGAAATTAGAAGTGGGTTAACCCTAAAATAAGGAAAGTGGGCAAAGTGACCTAGAAGATGTTTTTAAGAAAGTTACTTGGAGAGTATAAATAAGAGGAAAGGATCTCTCATTTTATATCACACTTGAGCATATTGAATAACTATAGGTGTCTGAGGTAACCAAAGGATGTCTAAGCCAAATTTCTGAGGGAAGGTGAAGAAAATAGGGACGGAATTCAAGGAAGGATAAATTATTTTGATGATACTTTCTAAGGTTTACAACGATATATCTCACAGTGATAGTGTGACAATCGTTCCATCATTCTACTTCTACTTCAAGGCAGTTGGAAGGGGCAAGAACAGGTGGTTGTATCCACCTTCCGTTTGTATTCGGAGAACATAGGGGGTTGTAGCCTCTTTCTGGTTGTAGCCAGAGAATTAGAGAGTTGGAGCTTCCCTCAAGTTGTAGCCTGAGAAACTAGGGGGTTGGAGCCTCCTTCTAGTTGCAGCTAGAAAACAAAGGAAGTTGGTGCTTCCAATGATTGTAATTCTTCAAGACATATAAGAAAAAACATTATGTGGTTTTCTCTCGCTTTGGGTTTCCACGTAAAACACTAGTGTACTGTGTATGTGTATGATTGTTCATTTGTTCATTTCTTATTTAATCTACAGTTATTGGATGATAATGATACATTGATATAACACTTGGATTATATGGTTAAAATGAATTAAATTTCTCTATTACTAATTCACCCCCCTTCTCAGTAATCCAACAATTGGAATCAGGCTGGTTCCTTAAGGAAATAGTTTAACCACTGGAAGGAGATCATGGATTATTTTGAGAATGGAGTACCAATGTTTAATGGTTAGAATGGTTTTAAGTATGAGATGTGGAGCATAAGGATGAAATTATTTTTACAGGCACGGGGACATTATATTTGGCTATCAGTTGTTATAGGATATGATAGTTCAAAAAGGGAAAAGACTGCAGCCAAGAAGGAATTGAGGAAGAATAACAAAATAGAAGTGGATTTCATCTGGGAAGCGTTACCTAATCCAGTAAGAGAAAACGTTGGTAAATGTTCATCAGCAAAAGAACTTTGGGACAAGTTACATGACATATATTCTTCACCCATCACAAATTCAGAAAATTTCAAAGAAGATGCAGATACAAATCAAGAAGAATTATGTTCACAGTGTCAAGAAGATTCAGAAGATGAAGAGTACATAATCACCAGAGGTATGTTGTTTTGTGTTAATTGTGAAAAATGTGGACATCTTGAAATAGAATTCCATGAAGGAAATGAGACAGAAAAAATAATTGAAACGGAAGAAAATTATGAAGAAGAATTGATTAGTGATTTAGATGAACTAAGAGAAGAAAACAATTCACTCAAGAAAGAATTGATGAAACAAAAGGAAAGTGTTCACATTTTTTAAGAATCCCAACAGGTCATCGAGAACTTAAGAACTCAACTAGAAGAAGCCAGAAAGATCGAAAAAAATCTTGAATATCAAAAGAAGTGTTTGGAAACCAACATAGCATCAAAGAAGGAAGAAGCAGAAATGAGAGAGAAGATATTGATAGATCATCTTAAGGAAATAACTAACGATCTAAATCAGCTTGAGGCAAAGTTTGGTCAAGAAGAGAAAGAACTTGAAGAAGAAATAATCACATTAAAAATTCATATTGAAGAAGCAAAAAGAACAGAAGAAGTCATGAAGTCTCAAATAATGAAGAAAGAAGAAGAGGTTGAGAAGCTTGAAGAAGAAGTTGTCACATTGAGAAGTAAAATCCTCAGGCTCAACAAAAATGTTGAAGAGATAGAATCATCCACATCAGTTATAGAGAATGAAGAGAAGCACTCTAGGTTACTAGAAAAGAAGAATGAAGAAAATAGAAAGAGTTATGCAGAAGTACTCAAAGGAAGGAATCATGGTCAACCAGAATCTAAGAAAACTATTGACGATAAATCTTCAATAAGACCATCCATGTTCAAGCCACAAAGAAGCTTCAATCATGACCATGATCCATCAAAACAAAAATTCAGAAGGACTATGCCAAAAAGAAGATCATTCACTCCCAGGTATGCAAATTTATTTTATGGTCATTGTTTTTATTGTACTAACTTTGGACATAAGGTTGCAGATTGCAAGGATTATAAAAGAAATGGTCAAGCAAGAAGTGCCTATGTGGTCGCACGTAAAATTGAGTGTTACAAATTTCATAACTATGGGCACATGGCCAATGATTGTAGAAGCGTGATCAATACTTCCATGAAAGAGAATATTGATATCAGATATAAGAAAGTATGGATAAGAAAACAGGAAGAACAGGTGAACAAAGACCAGGTACCAGAGATCGCAAGATTGGCAATAAAACGAGATGAAGAAAATTCTACAGAGAAAAAGAAAGATGTCATATACAGAAAGGTTTGGAAAATAACTGAAAGAAAGGAAGGGCAAGTAAATAAGGAATAGGTTCAAGAGATTGTACTTTCAGGCATTGTAGTGAAAGATGAATCCATGGATGATTTTAGGGGCTAAATTTCGCTCATGGGCTAATTTTCCATGGTTTTTCCAAAATCGAGATTCGCTATTTTAAAAATGATTCGCCCAAATTCTATAAGATAAAATTATTTTACCATAAAAATCGCCAATTTTTTATAAAAACTATATAAAATCCTTATAAATTTAAATATTTTTACAAAAATATCGCCAAAGATTTATAGTTGGCATATGAAGGATTACTAATATTTGACAAGGTTTCTACATTTTAAAACAAATTTCCATCCTTAAAATCACCCCTGGATGAATCCACAGACAGAAAGAAAGAAGTCAGAGCTTAGAGAGATAATGAATCTACCAATGAAGATGATGATGAATCAACCAATGAAGATGATGATGAATACACATCAGAGCAGGAATTGTTCTGAGCCATACGGCTTAGAGAATCCCAAGTAGTATGAAAATTAGACATGGGGAGTCTATGAAATAGCTATGACAAACCAAAGAACCATCCTTTGAGCAATTTTCAGAGTTTGAGAAGATTGATTCAAAGAAATCAGTTAGTAGAAGTATAGGTTGATAGATTAATCAAGACTTCATGATATTATACTGATAAATGGGTTAGAATTATGGACAGTTGCGCAAGTAGAGTCTTGATCAGTATGGAAAGAGATGAATTCGTAAGAACACTTAGCAGTTTTGGATAGATATATGATAGTGGATGAGAGCATGGATTCATAGATTGGTTCGGAGAGTAGTTCAGAGACAAAGGAACATTATCGTAATGGATGATAATTACACAAGAAATGGCTCAAACAATGCTAATGGATTACAAATTGACATATATTTTTTGGACACAGGCAGTGCATACAATAGTTCACATTCAAAACAAAGTAATGCTCAAAAACAACACTCCCAAAACTCCTTACAAGTTAGGGAAAGGAAGACCAGCAAATGTGAAGCACTTCAGAGTTTTTGGAAGCAAATGCTACATCAAAAGAAAATATGGCAGAATGGGAAAGTTTGAATCTCATGTGGACAAAGGAGTACTTGTTGGTTACTCAAGTACAAGGAAATCATAAAAGTGTTACAATCTGAGATTGAACAAAATTGTGGAAAGCATCAACGTAACAATTAATGAAATAGAAGAACAGAATCAGAGGAAGAAAATGAATCAATGGAACAACCTTGCGAAGAAGAAGCAGAAGATGAAAAGGAAGTAGAAGAGGAAGATGAAGAGAATCTGATAGAAATATAAGAGCAAGTTTAGCAAGTGTCTCCAAAGACACCCCGTAAAGGAGTACAAAAGAATCATCCTTCAGATCAGATTATCAGAAACAAAGATGCAGGAGTTGAGACTAGAATAAGAATTCATTCACTGGAACAAACACACCTATCACTCTTATCTACAATTGAACCAAACTTTTTTGAAGAAGCCAACAAAGATGAATTTTGGAATAAGGCCATGGATGAAGAATTGGATCAAATAGAGAAAAATGACACTTGGGAATTGGTTCCAAGACCAAAGAATAAGAATGTGATTGGCACAAAATGGGTTTTCAGGAATAAATTAAATGAATATGGACAAGTTACAAGGAACAAAGCTAGATTGGTATGTAAAGGATATGCATGGATTGAAGGAATCAACTTTGAAGAGACATTTTCCCCATTTTCCAGAATGGAAGAAATGTGTTTTCTTTTAGCCTATGCATGCTCCAAAAATGTTAAAGTATATCATATGGACATAAAATTAGCTTTTATGAATGGGGAACTTGAAGAAGAAGTCTACATTGAACAACCAGAAATATTTTAGTTGTCAGAGAACATAGATTATGTGTGTAAATTAAAGAAGGCCTTGTATGGTCTAAAATAGGCCCCTAGAGCACGATACTCCAAACTGGATAAGTATCTACAGAAGGCAGGGTTTAGAAAAGGAAGTGCAGACAACAACCTCTACATCAAGGTAATTCAAGGTAATATTTTATTAATTGAAGTTTATGTTGATGATATTATTTTTGGTAGTGATGATGATAGGTTAAGCCAGAAATTTGCAAAAGATATGCATAATGAATTTGAAATGTCATTACTTGGAGAACTATCCTTCTTTTTGGGACTTCATATACATCAAATAAACCAAGGAATTTTTATTTCTCAAACCAAGTATATCATAGAAATGCTAAAGAGGTTTGGAATGGAAGATTGCAAACCAGTTATCACTCTCGTGCAAACCAGTTGCAAGTTGAGCAAAGATGATGATTCAAAGTCTACATATCAGAGGAAATACAGGGCAATGATTAGCAACCTACTATATGTGACAACATCCATACCATATGTAATGCAAGCAGTTGGACATGTGGTACAATTTCAAGCAGCACCAAAGGAGTCACATGTGTTAGAAGTGAAGAGGATTTTCAGATATCTCAAAGGAAAAGAAGATTTTGGATTATGGTATCCAAAAGGAAAGGATCTATCACTCATTGCCTACATATATGCATATTGGGTAGGTTGTATTGATGATCGACGAAGAACCAATGGAGCAACGTTCTACTTGGGTGAGTTTTTAGTATCATGGCTAAGCAAGAAACAATCATCAGTTTCTTTATCTGCAACAGAGCCAGAGTATATCACAGCAGTGTCATGCTATACACAGGTTCTTTGAATGAAACAAACTCTGACAGATATATAGGCTAAGTATGATGAGCCCATTCCAATCTATTGTGATAATACAAGAGCCATCAATATCTCAAATAACCCGATGATGCACTCCAAAAAAAAGCACATTCCAATCAAGTATCACTTTCTATGGGAGCAAGTTGCAGAAAAGAACATCAAGGTTGAGTATGTGGCCACAAAAGAACAAGTGGCAGACATCTTTACAAAACCACTTCCACGGGAAGCCTTTGAATTTATTCGCCAGAGACTTGGAGTTATTTCTACTCCAAAATGAATTCTTTTCTGAATGCTTATCTTATATGTATTAGATGTACATGAGGAAGCACCATAAGAGGACAGTTTAGTCAGGGGGAGAAACCTCGAATGGAAATATTCCTTTGCCATTGATGAAAAAGGCTGAGAGATTTATCAGATGCAGAGGACAGAGGCATGGTTACAGGGGGAGCAGATTTATCAGATACAGAGGACAAAGGCATAGTTCTAGTGGGGGCATGAGTGATATGATTTCAGTATTGCATCAGAGTGTTGGCATCAATGCCAAAGGGGGATATTGTTGATTAAGGTTGGTTGTCATTGATGTCAACCCTTGAAGAAATCCCGATAGCACAAAGGTCTGGGTAATGGACCCAAGTTTGTTTGATGACTCATTATTTTCTCTCATGGTTGATAATAAGTACAAATGTATGAACTCCAAATTGGTCCCCTTATGGTGAAAGCCCTCACGGGAAGACGCTTTGTGGATTGAGTTATCCTATAAGTATGGTTAGAGAACCAATGATTATTTTTGGAATAATGAGATTAATCTCAATGAATTTTTCAGTGAAACTATCCTATATTGATAATGATTTCCATTCCATTTCTAGTGGTATGTGGAACGTCACATAACTCCTCACGGTTAGAGAGTTATGACCATGAGAAGTTGGAGAACCCAGGTTTGGGTAATGGACCCAAATTTGTTTGATGGATAACGGTATGAGTTTTGATATATTTTTAGGTAATAATATTCTATATGGATAGTACATGTCATTCCATTTCTAGTGGTATGTGGAACGCCACATAACTCCTCACGGTTTGAGATTTATGGTCGTACGAAGTTGGAGGACCCTCACATGTCATCTAGAAGCCCCAAAAGGTCAAAGTAGTCAAAGTGGTTTAAGAGATTTTAGAAGGTAAATAATAAAGTGAAGTGATGAGTGTACTATAATTCAAAGTGAATACAAAATAAATTATTTAAATAATAAATTATTTAAATAATAAATTTAAATTTAATAAATTTAAATAATAAATAATAAATTAGAAGTGGGTTAACCCTAAAATAAGGAAAGTTGGCAAAGTGACCTAGAAGATGTTTTTAAGGAAGCTACTTGGAGAGTATAAATAATAGGAAGGGCTCTCTCATTTTACATCACACTTGAGAATATTGAATAACTATAGGTTTTTGAGGTAACCAAAGGATATCTAAGCCTAATTTCTGAGGGAAGGTGAAGAAAAGAAGGACGAAATTCAAGGAAGGATAAATTCTTTTGATGATGCTTTCTAAGGTTTACAGTGGTATATCTCACAGTGATAGTGTGATAGTGGTTCCATAATTATACTTCTACTTTAGGGTGGTTGGACAGGGCAAGGACAGGTGGTTTTATCCACCTTCCGGTTGTAGCCGAAGAACATAGGGGGTTGTAGCCTCCTTCTGGTTGTAACCAGAGAATTGGGGAGTTGGAGCTTCCCTTAGGTTGTAGCCTGAGAAACTAGGGGGTTGGAGCCTCCTTCCAGTTATAGCTAGAAAACAAAGGAAGTTGGTGCTTCCAATGAATGTAATTCTTCAAGACATATAAGAAAACTCATGATGTAGTTTTCTCCTGCTTTGGGTTTCCACGTAAAACACTGGTGTACTGTGTATGTCTATGATTTTTCATTTGTTTATTTCTTATTTACTCTCCATTTATTCGATGATAATGCTACATTGATATAACACTTGGATTATATGGTTAAAAAAGATTAAATTGATCTATTATTGATTCACCCCCCCTCTCAGTAATCCAACAAATGGTGTGAGTTTCGCAAAATGCTTTGGCACAATACTTATGAATGTCACTCCAAACAGCGGTTGGTTGCTGAGACAAAATCCCCAGGGTCAGATGTTGAATCAGACTCTGATTATGATTCAGAAAAGGGAATATTGATCATTGATGCATAACCTTATGTCACCATCGCTACCACAAAATACCAGTCAGAGGAGCTGGAGGAGCCTAAAGAAGGGGAGCATCTTTTCCACTCACAAATGTGGGTGAAGGGAACCCCACTCTATTTCACTGTTGACAGTAGTATCCAGAATAATTTTATCTTATCATAAGTTGTCTATAGGTTTAAATTGACAATGACACAACATCCTCAACCATACACCATTGGTTTTCTCATCCATGGACGGGGCGGCTGTGTCATCTAGCAAGGTCTCCTACACTACAACATCAAACCCTTCAAATAATAGGTATTGTATGATGTTTCCCCACTTGAATTTTGTGATCTTTTGTTAGGACAACCATATATGTGGAAACTTCATGTTGTTTATGAATCTAGGCCCCATAGTTTCATTATTACTTTGGGATATCAACTCTACAGGGTACTAGAGGTAGTCCCAAATACTGTGGTCTCTTTGATCTCTGCAAAGCAATGCAGAAAGGTGTTTTCCCAGACAGGGATATTTTTCCTATGTGTGGTTCGATCTAGAGGTGACCAGAAGATCGTTGCAACTGCCAAAACCTCTGCATAGGGTCTCTCTTCCCAGTAGAAACAAGTGGACAAAATATTCGAGGGGTACAAATACATATTCGCCTCACCTACTGGGGTGCCTATGCACTATCAAGTAAATCACCCAATTTATCTGACACCCAGTGCCCCTCTACCTAACAGCCATGTATACATGCATTCTATTTTGGAGAATGAATAAATCAAATGCCAGATAAAAGAGCTAATTTTGAAGGGCCACATAAAACCCAACTCTTCACCTTGCGGGAACCCAATTGTTATAGTAAATAATAAGGACGGGACATGGCGACTTTTTATTGATTACAAATCCCTAAACAAGCTCATAGTCAAGAACTAGTACCCAATTCCCCAGATTGATGATCTTTTCGATCAGCTCAAGGGAGCCAAGTTTTTCGATAAAATTGATATGCATCCAAGTTACCACCAAGTTTCGATTGAGAAAGTTGATGTGTGGAAGACAACCTTCAAGTCCAAAAAAGGCCTATTTGAGTGGTTGGTCATGCCTCTCGGCATAAATAATGCCCCAGACACATTCACGCAGATGATGGATGATATATTAGGACCATTCACAAACTCCTTTGTGGATGTATATTTGGATCACATCCTCATCTTTAGCAAAACTTGGGAGGAACATTTGGAGAATATTCAGCAGGTATTGGGCAATGTGCGACAGCACAAGTTATATTCCAACTTGGAGAATTGTTCCTTTGGCATTCAGAGAATCCAATATTTGGGATACATCATGGATGCACAAGGTGTACATGTGGATCCATCTAATAGCCAAGTCAGTTGCGATGTGTTGGCCCTAAAAACAACTACCGAGCTACGCAGCTTCTTGGGCCTTTCTAACTTCTACCAATAGTTTGTGTTGGGATTATCTCATATCGCTTGTGCCCTAAGAAAAGTGATGAAGGGAGACATTGTAGTGTCCCCAAGGATGAGCCCTATCGTAAATTATGTTCTAAAAGGAATTGTAATTATGTTTTATAGGCTGGTGAGCCAAGTTTTTATACGTTGGTGGCTTATGTGTTTGTTAGGCCAGGGAGCCTAAGTGTTGAAGGCCAAGAGCCTGTTGTTGTATATGTAATCATGCAAAACAATTAATAAAATATAAACACCACCATGTGCAGACCAACCATGATGAATGAGTGAAGGGGGACTAAGCATCCATAGAGTGGGCAAGGAATTTGGGGCTAGAAGATGGGAAAAAGGGGCTAAGTGTTTAGCCTAGGGGGATTAAGCCTAGGAATAATATTGTATTATTATTCCAAAAGAACATGTGCCATTTATGTTTTATCCTAAGTTCCTAACCATAAGGAAGGTAATGCATGTTGAGGAACACATGCAGTTTCCAAGGCGACAAGTGTCAACCCCGACCCATGCAAATAAAACGACCAAGATGAGCCGCGAGAGGGGGTTCTCCTCCATTCCACCCCAACGGCCTGAGTGTGTATGACCTCTGAGTGGTATGATGAATCCAACCTCTGCAGAAAACCTCATACACCTTCTGAACTGAAAAACCCGTGTTCGTCTGGAGAATCTGTGTGCATCCACTACCGAGATCGAGCCTGTGCGTGGAGTCCCTGTCCCGAAGCCGTGACCGTGAGACCATTCTGTGATTGCTGAACTAGTTGTGATTGAGCCTGTGTATTTTTTTCCAATGGGATTGTTGTGGCCACGCAGTACTGGACTACGTGTGGCTTGTTGGCCTGTGAGTGATTCTCTCCAAGTGAGAGAGTGTGTACAGGAAGGAGAGGACTCCTGGAAGGAACCCTGTAGCTGCCACAGAGCCCAGAGACTTCTGGTCTGGTCTGTTGCTGTAACCCAAGGCAAGGGAGGTTAGCAGCCGAAGGATTATCCAGGTGACAGAGAAGGTGTATACTCTTGGGGTAGAATAGGCATGTGGGGAATGAGGGTCTATGGGCAATGAATGTGAGTGGTTTCTGGGAGAGAATCCCTTCCTGCGGTTGTGTACTATTTTCCCTGTAACCGCAGCCTAGCCTAGGATTCCTTTCTTTGGGGTGGAGCTTAGTCCCAGCTCGGGGGTGACCCACTGTTGAGCTGATGAGCAGTGCGGTCTAAGGCTGGGAGGTTTGTGGAAGGCCTGCACTTGGTTGGTGGAATCTACCACTATTAAAAGATAAGTATCTGATTATGCTTTAATCATGTTTTGCATGAATGTGCTGCTTATGTTATCATGAATTCCGCTGTGTATATGAATTAATATTAAACGCTATTGATTGTTAATTATAGCAGTAAATAATATGTTTACTCTGAGCTTTAAATGTATTTCTTTGCTTAAATGCATGTGGATTATATAATGCCTGTATGAGTTATGTACAAAGGGGTGTTATAGTTTTCCTTTAAGAACAGTTAAGCCTTGGTAGCAGAAAATGTGTGCTACAGACATGAAGGCCAATTTTTTGTTGTTTGTGCCCAAATAGAAAGCATTCCAGGATATGAAATCCCACCTCTTCTCAACACTAGTCCTCATTCTTCTAGACCTACAATGGTCATTTGAGATTGAGACAAATGCTTCATATTATGTTATCGGTGTAGTTCTCACTCATCATGGGAATCCAGTAGCCTATCATAGTCAAAATTTATCCGATTTTGTTTGAAGATACCCAACCTATGATAAAGATATGTACTCCATTGTGTAGGTATGTCGACAATGAAAGCATTACATTCTGGGGAAGGAAACGATCATCCACACTGATCAGAAGCCTTTGCAATTCATGCAGACATAAGGAAATTTACAAAATGACCACCATCAAAATTGGTCCATGTACCTGCAATAATTCCACTTGAATATCAAGTACAAGAAGGGTAGAATGAACCATATCACATATTTCCTTAGTTTACGCCTAGTGGCACTGCTCACCACATTTCTCAACTCCTATGGACATGAGACATATTGGTGGCAAAAATTATACAATAATGACTCTGACTTTGCCACTACCTATCATACATTGAACATAGAAAAAATAGTTCCCAACTTTCATCTCTAGGAGGGGTTATTATGCCATCTGATCCATCTTTGTGTTCCTTCAAGTGATCATGCAAAGCTGGTCTCGGAAGCTCATTACAATCAGGAAATAAAACATTTTGGTGTAGAAAAGACAGTGGAAGTACTGCAGAAGAATTTTTATTGGTTGAAGCTTCGACAAGATGTTCGCAAGTACATCAGATATTACACCACCTGTGTCATTTACAATCCCTTCATCAAGAAATAGGGGCTATACACCCCTCTTCCTACTCTGAATAGGCCTTGGGAGTCCATATCCATCGACTACATGTCTGGTCTACCATCAAACAAGCATGGGAATGACTATGTCTTCTTGGTTGTCGATAGATTCTCTAAGATGGAAATTTTTGCACCCTGCAAGAAGAGCATCACAATCGAGGCCACTGCCAAGATCTTCTTCACACATGTTTGGGTTCATTTTGGGCTACCATGGACTATTATCTCTGATCGAGATAGTAGGTTCCTGAGAACCTTTTGGTCCAGCCTATACTCGATCATGGACACCAAGTTGACCAAATCAACTGCCTTCCACCCATAGACTGATCAACAAATAGAGGTAGTCAATAGGATGATGGTCCATATCCTACGAATGTATAATTACAAAAATCAACACACATGGGATGAAATCCTTCCTTATGTTCAACATAACTACAACAGATCCCTCCATAGCTCTATTGGCCACGACCCTTTCTAGGTGTTCTTCAGGTTTCAACCATTGGCCCCCATTGACGTAGCTCTACCCATTACATCCTCACATAAATATTCCTCCCATGCTCATACAGAGGTTGATCGGGAAGCCAAATTGTTTGAGTGCATCCATCACATTCAAAAACAAGTTCATGATATTGAGCATAAATCCAATTCCAAGTACAAACAACACCACGATCAACATTGAGTATCACACAAATTTCAGGTGGGCGATAAGGTTTGGTTGCATTTGTAGAAAGAACACCTCACAAGACCCCATTGGAAGCTACTCCCACTCTCATGCGGGTCTTACACCATCACTAAGGTTGTGGGTGAGAATTATTTTGAATTAAGTATTCCTCCTTTTCTTGGATTGCACCCGATATTTAATGTGGAACTACTTCGACCATATTTTCCACCTCTCTTGGACACTTTGGATGCAGCCAATCAGTTGGACCATATAGAACTCAATCCTTCCTACATAAAATAGTTGAAATATGATCGGATCATGGATACCAATACAAAGTACACTCCCCAGCAGACTATCAAACTCTATCGGGTTGTCAAAGAAGGTAAGTTTCTTCATCAGGGTAAGTGGCTCACTAGGATTCAAGTTCAACAAAAGTTTCCTCATCTGATGGAGGAACTTGACACAATGGAGAAAATTTCTTATTAATGGGGGGGTAATGATCCAGGTGGATATCAGTGGCCACCCACCTATTTCACTGTCTCAAAGCCCAATTTCCATTTTGGTAGTTTTTTCTAGCTTTTCAGGTCCTAAACTTTCGGGGCCATTTTGAGGCACTAAACAACATTTTTTGGGCCCATCATAGTCACATTGTAAATCAATATAGAGTGTGATGGAAAAATGTGTAGTCCTTGGATATACCTTTCCAACAGGCTATTGTGTGCATGAAACAGAGATCGTATGCAAACATTATGATCCCGGGAAGTTGATGTACCAACTTACCCCATCAGGGTGTTGGATTACTGAGAGGGGGGTGAATTAGTAATAATGTAATTATAATCCTTTTTCTTCAAATGTTATATCAATGTAGAATTATTATCCAATAATGAGAAGTAATAAATAAACAATCACACACATGCACAGTACACCAGTGTTTTACGTTAAAACCCAAATCGGGAGAAAACCACGAAATGCTTTTTCTTATATGTCTTGAAGAATTACATTCATTGGAAGCACCAACTTCCTTTGTTTTCCAACTGCAACTGGAAGGAGGCTCCAACCTCCTAGTTTCTTAGGCTACAACCTGAGGGAAGCTCCAACTCCCCAAATCTCTGGCTACAACCAGAAGGAGGCTACAACCCCCAATGTTCTTTAGCTACAACCGGAAGGTGGCTACAACCACCTGTCCTTGCCCCATCCTGCCACCTTGAAGTAGAAGTAGAATGATTGAACCATTGTCACACTATCACTGTGAGATATACCACTGTAAACCTGTACCAACAAGTCTGAACCATGCATCAACTTGTACCATAAACAAGTGCATCAACCATGCACCAACCTGTAATAAACCTGTACCATAAACAAGTGCATTAACCATGCACCAACTTGTAATCAACCTGTACCATAAAAAAGTGCATCCAACCATGTTCCATGTATGTACCAATCATGTGTCAACTACTCATCAACTATGAGTCATCAATGTGTACCAACATCATCAACTATACACCTCATGTATGTGCACCAACTCATCAACTACTTGTCTCAACCATGTACTCAACATGTACCTCAACCAAAAGCCCTCATCAATTTAATTATCCAAATCTAATTTGTAGCTCTATAATAGACCTAGTGTATATGATCACATTCCTGCAAACCTTCCTTGATCAGAATCTGGACCAGGGGTCTAAAATTTGCTCAATTTTCAAAGTGCTCGGAATGTGACGAAAACGGTGCCATTGCATCTGTCTCGTTCTCCTGATTTCGGCGGTATATTTATTTTCGCAAACAGAGTCCGTATGGAGAAGTTATCGTGATCTGTTCGCTGAGCCAAACAGGCAAAAATTTAGGATGTTGACTGGGCAAGCCATACAACTGACGTGGCAGAGGCCGTACAGCTGACGTGGTGACCGTGCAATCGACGTGGAAGGTGGATGATGTGTCGCATTTTCATTGGTCGATTCTTGGGCAAGTATTATGGTGACACATGGTTTGAGTTGGGCGAATGTTAGGGTGCCACGTGGCCCAATCAAGGGCTACCACGTGGCACCCTGGGTTTGTCTATTTGGTTCGTTTATCAAAAATTTATGGAGGCCATGGGGTTCGACCCTCGGACCTCCCCCACTATACTACGCCTTCACAAACCTCTGCTAGCCATTCCCTCCCTTTGGTTTCTTGTTATATTTGTTAACGCACATATATTTAAGTTGGTGTATGTTTTTAATTGTAAAGGGGGGCGGGCCGGGGCTTAGCCCTGACCCGTGGTTCCATTGTCAATACATGCGACCATGCCATTGTGCTAAACTCAAAGCCCATGTATTATATATGCGCGGGAGTGTATTTTATTTGGAGTCGTGGTTCTATTGGACATACACGTGACCATTACCATGTGGGGGAGTCGCGTTATAATCGGAGCCCTCGCCACCGGTCACACGACCCGCCAACATATGACCATTCCTTGTAAATGGAGGGCACGCGCGGGACTGGTGTATAAACCCGTGGTCATCACTATAAAACATACGACCAATGTTGATTCGGAGGCGTGAACATTTATGTTAAATGTAACCGCGATGGAATTACAATGTGACCAATCCAATGTTTAACCGCGGGGTTTGTGTTGTTATATGCACACGGTTTTATATGTTAAAGCATTGTATTATTGTGCGGTTATAAACATAGCGTGCGGTTTAAACTTTAATCAAATCCACGGTTGTATGCGGTTTTAACATACGACCCGGATGGTGTTAAAAGGCGCGGAGTTTTCAATGGTTAGCACACGGTTTTATGCGACTTAAACATGTGACCAGTCTCCGTTAAATGGCACGCGTTTTGGATTCCATTTTGGGTTTTAAAACGGTAACAAACCATACCCCGACACTTGTCAAACATTTGTACACACATTTGTAACTTAGCCTTTTTTGCGCTGGGACGTGGCCATATGGCCCCCCATGCGCCCAACACCTCCGAGCTTGGGGGCTTTGATTCCGTTAACCGTTTGAAAAATTGGCACATTTTACGAGATGCATGTGTGTGTTGGGTTTAGGCACCGAAAACGCTCAGAGGCTGGGTTCATTCTTCCACAGGTGCGAAATGGCGAACCAGGGATTGAAGCCTGAAGGGGAAAAATGGCAGAAGGCATAACTTTTGAAGTTTTTGACCAAATCAGGTGTTGTAAAAGCCCAGCGAGGGGTTTTTGGACGTTATGAGTCCATTGGCACAGATTTCATAGGCATTTGAAGACTCCTTATGCAGGTTTTTAACCATTGAATCTTGAGGAAGCTCTAGGGAGCCTTGAAGCCCTCATTGTTTGAGGCATTGCTCATATGAGCCCATGTCCATTTTCTAAGACTGAATAGTCATTTTTGACTGATTATTAGGCTCTGAACACATTGGGATAGGTTTCAGATCCATTGGAGGACTTCTACAGGTATTTTTTCTCCATTGAAGCTCAGGGAAGCTTGGAGGCCACTTGTAGAAGAGGTCATTGCTGGATGAGACAAGATCCATTTGCAGAGTTCTTATAGTCAAATTTGGGGTTTTTATGTATTCTAAATCCAATGGTACAGTCTGTAAATCCATTGGAGTTGAGAAGTATCTTGTAAAGAGAATTTGAAAAACTAATCCCAAGGAGCCAAGTCCATTGAAGGAGGCTCAAAAAGATGTAGCCCAGAGAGGGGTGAACTCCTTTATCATCTTGGTATTGTTGTGAGTTTGTTGTGTTATTTGCTGCACTTTATATTGCTGTGTATTTATTTATAACACATATTTAAGCATTTAAAAGAACCTTTCCTCACACATGCACACTGCAAAGAAGAAGCATAAACTAAACACATAAACCCTCTTGCACATTTTAACACATGAAGCAAGGTCCTGTTAAGATTTATTTTATGAGGTA
>ML782955.1:593381-609551 GCA_009831015.1 Picea engelmannii | reverse complement strand
TTTGCATTTTACAGTCTTTTGTATTTCAAACAGTTATTAATAGAACCTGAGATTTACTGTATTACTATGTTTTGTGCCATATCTTTGTATAATTATTTGTCATATCTTTGTTTTATATTTCCTTCATATCATTCCTAAAATAATTTTGATTAGTGGTATCAGAGTGGTTTTCTCCTTCTCGTCTTTAGTGCATCTCCTCGACGAGGTCAGTGTATAGAGAGTTGGGTCTCAAGCTTGTATATCTTGAGTAAAACCTCTCTCGCAAACCGAAGAAACCTCCATGGTGGAAGAAAATAGGGATGATGGGATATGAGATCCTTTCAAATTGTTGCTCGAGGAATCCCTCATGCGACAGAGGAATTATATGATGAATATCTTCACCCAAATCCTTCGATGACTGTCAACAACCATGGAGGCACCTTCAACCAGCAATCACTTCAGAGGTGTGACGCCCTTCAAGGTGAAAATTTAACTTTGATATTATTTATTTTAATTCTAGATAGATGTTTATTCTTTGGGGAAATGGTTAATTCTACTAGAGGGTTATTTCTCCGTCCACAATTTTTCCAATAGTGAAAAAATCACCTTTATGCTCCTTGAGGCCCTTCCCCGCATGAAATATTGGTGGGAGACTAACTGTGAGAAACATGTCAAGGATGAGTCTGAAATTTTTGGGCTAGGACCCACTTGGGAGGCTTTTGTTGATGCTCTCAAGGAACAATATTACCTTGTTGGAAGTTATGATGACTAGTACATGAGATGGACCACACTACACCAAGTGAGGGGCCAAACAGTGTCGGAGTTCAAAAATACTTTCCATACCTTGTGCACCAAGTTGGGTATCAAAGACTCCTAGTGGAATATGTTCCTAAAATATGATGGGGCTCTACATTGGTACATCCAAACCGAAATTTAGTTTCTGTACATCTCGTCATTGGGAGCCACTTATCGATATGCTGTCAAAATTGAAATGAAATTCAAGCACTAGAAAAAGTAGGAGTTCAGATCTAAAAATCCACAATAGATAAAGTATGGTAAGGGTGGCCCTAAATCCAAGGCCAAAGGATAGATAAAGGATGTCCAACCCCAGGATAACCAACCCAAGCCACCAACAAAGAAGGGTAATGGGAAGTCGAAGAAGGACACTGGAAAATGGTGCAAGTTCCACAAAATCCCTTGGCACAATACTAATGAATGTAGCTCCAAATAGTCATTGTTGGATGAGATGAAAGCCCCAGGGTCATATGTTGACATAGACTCTTATTCCGAACTAGAAAATGGAAGACGGATCATTGATGCAGAACCTAGTGTCACCATCGCTACAACAAAATTCCAACCAAAGGAACCGGAGGAGCCTGAAGAAGGGGAGCTTCTTTTCCACACATAGATGTGGGTGAAGGGAACCCCACTCAATTTCATTGTTGACAGAGTTAACCAGAAGAACCTGATCTTAGTAGAGGTTTTCAAGAGGTTTAACTTGACAATGACATAGCATCCTCATCCATACAGCATTAGTTGGCTCATCGAGGAACGAGACACCCACGTCAGCCAACAATGTCGCCTACACTATGACATCAAACCCTTCAAAGACGATGTATTGTGTGATGTTTCCCCACTTGAATTTTTTTATGTTTTAATAGGAAAAATATATATGTGTAAACTTCATGTTGTTTATGAATCTAGTCCCCTTTGTGTCATTATTACTTTGGGATATCAACTCTACAGGGTACCGGAGGCAATCCCAAATACTACAGTCTCTTTGATCTTTGTGAAGCAGTGCAGAAAGGTGGTTTCTCGTATCAAGAGATTTTTCCTCTGTATAGTTTGATCAGAAGGTGACTGGAAGGTCGCTGCAACTTCCAAAACCTTTGCACATGGTCTCTCTTCCCAGCAACAACAAGTGGATGGAATAGTCAAGGAGTACAAAGCCATATTCGCCTCACCTACTGGGGTTCCTATGAACAATTAGGTAAAGCACCCAATTGATATGAAACTCAGATCCCCTCTACGTAACAACCCTGTATACAGGCATTCTATTATGGATAATGAAGTAATCAAACGCTAGATCCAAGAGATAATTCTGAAGGGCCACATCAGACCCATCTCCTCACCTTGCAAGGGCCCAATTATTCTAGTACAGAAAAAGGATGGGACATGGCGAATTTGTATTGATTACAGATCCCTGGAAAAGATCATAGTCAAGAAACAATACCCAATTCCCTAGATTGATGATATTCTCGATCAGCTAAAGGGAGAGAAATTTTTTAGTAAAATTGATCTGAAGTTATCTTACCACCAGCTGTCGATTGGGCAAACTGGTGTGTGGAAGACAATCTTCAAGTCCAAAGAAGGCCTATTTGAGTGGTTGGTCATGCCTTTTATATGGATGATGTATGATATATTATGGCCATTCAAAAAATCCTTTGTGGTTGTATATTTAGATGACATCCTCATCTTCAGCAAAACTTGGGAGGAACATTTGGATCATATTCAACAAGTATTGGGCACGTTGTGGAAGCAAAAGTTATATACTAACTTGGAGAAGTGTTCCTTCGGCATGCAGAGAATCCAATATTTGGTATACATCATGTATGTACAGGGTGTACATTTGGATCCAACCAAGATCGAAGTCATCTACAATTAGCCATCCCTGAAAATAATGGCTGAGCTCCACAGCTTCTTGGGCCTTGCTAACTTCTATTGGTGGTTTATGTTGAGATTCTATCATATCACTTGGGCCCCAAGCCAAGTGACCAAGGGTGGCATGAAGGATGATTTTGTGTGGTCCATGCCCCAATAGAAAGCATTCGAGGATCTAAAAACCCACCTCTTCTCAGCACCAGTCCTCATTCTTCCATACCTGCAATGGCCATTTGAGATTAAGATAGTTTCTTCAGATTATGTTGTCGGTACAGTCCTCACTCAACATGGGAATCCGGTAGCCTATCATAGTGAAACTTTATCCAATGTTGTTTGAACATACCCCACCTATGACAAAGAGATGTACTCCATTGTGAAATAATGTCGACAGTGGAAGAATTACATTAAGGGGAAGGAAACGATCATTCGCACTATCACAGGCCTCTGCAATTCATGAAGACACAAGGAAATTCACAAAATGACCTCCATCATAAGTGGTCCATGTACCTACAACAATTCCACTTGAATATTGATTACAAGAAGGGTATCACCAACCATGTCACATATTGCCTCAGTCGTCCCCCAATGGTAGCGCTCACCACAATTATCAACTTATGTGGACATGAGACATCTGGGTGGCTATAATTGTTCAATAATGACTCTAATTTTGGTACTTCCTATCAGACATTGAGCGCAACAAAAACAATTCCCAACTTTCATCTCCAGGAGGGGTTATTATTCCATCTTATCAACCTTTGCATTCCTTCAAGAGAGCATGCAAAGTTGATCTAGAAATCTCATTACAGTCAAGGAATGATACATTTTGGTGTAGAAAATACATTGGAATTACTGCAGAAGTAATTTTATTGTTCAAAGCTTCAATAAGATGTTCACAAGTACATCATACCCTGCACCTCCTGCGCCATTTCCAAGCCCTCCATCAAGAAACACGGGCTATGCACCCCTCTACCTACTCTGGATAGGCCTTTGGAGTCCATCTCCATGGCCTACATGTCCGTTCTACCTTCAACCAAGCATGGGAATGACTGTGTCTTCGTGGTCGTCGATCGATTCTCTAAGATGGTAATTTTGGCACCTTGCAAGAAGAGCATCGTAATCGAGGCCACCGCAAATCTCTTCTTCACAAATGTTTGGGTACATTTTGGGCTGCCACATATTTTTATCTTTGATCGAGACAATAGATTCTTGAGCACCTTTTGGTCTAGTCTATGCTCGATGATGGAAACCAAGCTCACCAAATCGACTGCAATCCACCCACAGACTAATGGAAAAACAAAGGTAGTCAACAGGATGATTATCCATATCCTACAAATGTATAATTACAAACATCCATGCACATGGGATGAAATACTTCCTTATGTTCAACATAGCTACAACATATCCCTCCACAACTCTATTGGCCACATACCTTTTCAGGTGTGCTTGGGGTTTCAACCAATAGCCCCCATTGATGTAGCTCTACCCATTGCAGTCGCATAGGAAGATTCCTCCCATACTCAGAAAGAGGTTGAAGAAGTAGCCAAATTTGTTGAGCGCATCCAGCACATCCAACAACAAGCTCATTATATTGTGCAGAAAGCCAATTCCAAGTACAAACAACGCCACGATCAACATCAGGTACCACACAAATTTCAAGTGGGCGATAAGGTTTGGTTTCATTTGTGGAAAGAGTGCCTCACATGACCCCATTGGAAGCTGCACCCACTCTAATACGAGCCTTACACCATCACCAAGGTTGTGGGTGAGAATTCTTTTGAATTAGGTATTCCTCCTTTTCTGGGATTGCACCTGATATTTAATGTGGAACTGCTTCAACCATATTTTCCACCTCTCCTAGACACTTCGGATGTGGCCGAGAAATTGTCCCCTATAGAACTGAATCCTTCCTGCATAGAACATATGATAGTTTATCAAATCATGGATACCAATACAAAGGACACTTGGAAAAAAATTATCAAACTCTATCGGGTCGTCAAAGCAAGGAAGTTTCTTCATCAGGGTAAGTGGTTTACTAGGAGTTAGGTTCAACAGATGTTTACTCATCTGATGCAGGAAATTGATGCAATGGATACCATTTATTATTAATTGGTGAGGAATAATCCAAGTGGATATCGGTTTCCACCCACCTATTCCACTGGCTCAAATCCCAATATCCATTTTGGTAGTTTTTTTCTAGCTTTTCTCGTCCTAAACGTTTGAGGCCGTTTTGAGGCCCTAAAAAAAATTTGTTGGGCCCGCCATAGTCACACTCTATATCCTTTAAATTCTGATATAAAAATATATATACCTCGAATATACCTTTCCAATTACCTATCGTGCGCCTAAAACGAAGATCATATGCAAAAGTTATGACCTCGGGAAGTTGATGTACCAACTTACCCCATCGAGGCCCACATGACTTTTTCCACTTCATCTCCTACGATTAGGTTTTTGGATGTTTAGGTTTTTCTCATTTATGCTTTATGTTAAAAATTCCTTTGGAGATTCATCATAACCATCTTCTTGCAAATGATCATGGCCGACACATCTCCTCTCATAGATGAGCTACCACCATTCTAGCTAACTTGTGTGCTTTTGAATTTTACAGTATTTTGTATTTCAGACAGTTATTAATAGAATCAGAGATTTATTGTATTACTGTGTTTCCTGCCATATATCTATATATTTCTTTTTTATATCTATGTTTTATCTCTGCCTTCATATCGTTCCTAAAATAATCTGGATCAATGGTATCATACCAGTTTTCTCCTTGTCATATTCAATGCATGTCCTTGACGAGGTAAGGGTATAGAGAGTTGGGTCTCAAGATTATATCTCTTGAGGACAACTGCTCTCTCACGCCCAAGCAACTACCATGGTCGAATAAATGATGGATGATGGGATAGGATATCCTTTCAAATTGTTTCTTGAGGAATCCCTCACATGACTTGGAACGAGATGTTGGATAGTTTCGCCTAGATCCTTCGACGACTACCAGCAACAACATAGGCACCTTCAACTAGCAATCACTTCGGAGGTGTGACTCCCTTCAAGGTACAATTTAACTTTGATACTCCTTTATTTGAATGCCAGATAGATTTTGATGCTTTGGAAAAATGGTTAAATATGCTAGAGGGTTATTTCTCTATCCACAATTTTTCCAACAGTGAAAAAATCACCTTCGTGCTCCTTAAGTCCCTTCCCCGCATCAGAGATTTGTGGTAAACTTACGGTGAGAAACATGTCGAGTACGTTTCTGGAATTTTTGGGTCTGGACCCACTTGAGAGGCTTTTGTTGATGTTGACTCGGACTGTGATTCCTAGCTATAAAAGGGAAGAGGGATCATTGATGTGGAACCTAGTTTCACCATCGCTATCACAAAATTCCAGCCAGAGGAACCAGAGGAGCCCCAAGAAGGGGAGCGTATTTTCCACTCATAGATATGGGTGAAGGGAACCCCACTCCATTTCCTTGTTAACAGTGGTAGCCAAAAGAACATGATCTCAGCAAAGGTTGTGAAGAGGTTTAACTTGAAAATGCCACAACATCCCCATCCATACACCATCGGTTCGCTCAACCAGGGATGGGACATCTACGTCAGCCAACAATGTCACATGCAATATGACATAAAAAAATAAAACCTTCAAAGCCAATGTATTTTGTGATGTTTCCCCACTTGAATTTTGTGATGTTTTGACAGGAAAACCATATATGTGGAAACATCATGTTGTTTATGAATCTAGGCCTTGTCGTGTCATTATTACTTTGGGAGATAAACTCTACAGGGTACCGGAGGCAGTCCCAAATACTGTGGTCTCTTTGATCTCTACGAAGCAGTGCATAAATGTGGTTTCACAGACCGGGAGATTTTTCCTCTATATAGTTCAATCGGAAGGTGATCAAAAGGTCATTGCAACTGCTAAAACCCCTACATGGGGTCTCTCTACCCAACAACAACAGGTGGACGAAATAGTCAAGGAGTACAAATACATATTTTCCTCACCTACTGGGGTGCATGTGCAATCTCAGGTAAAGCACCCAATTGATATGACACCTGGTTCCCCTCTACCTAACAACCCTATATATAAGTATTATGTTTTGGATAATGAAGAAATTAAACGCCAGATCTAAGAGATAATTTTGAAGGGCCACTTCAGAACCATCTCCTCACCTTGTAGGAAGCCAATTGTTCTAGTACAGAATAAGGATGGGACATGGAAACTTTTTATTGATTACAAAGACCTAAACAATATCACAGTCAAGAACCGATATCTAATTCCCCAAATTGATGATCTTCACGATCAGTTCAAGGGAGAATTTTTTTTCAGTAAAATTGATCTGAAGTCAGGTTACCAATAGGTGTTGATTAAGAAAAATGATGTATGGAAGACAACCTTCAAGTCCAAAGAAGGCCTATTTTAGTGGTTGTTCATGCCTTTTGGTTTGACTCATTCCCCAACCACATTCATGTGGATGATGGATGATATATTATGGGAATTCACAAACTTCTTAATGTTTGTATATTTGGATGACATTTTCATCTTTAGCAAAACTTAGGAGGAACATTTGGAGCATATTCAGTAGGTATTGGGCACCCTGTGACAACATAAGTTATATTCCAACTTGGAGAAGTGTTCCTTCGGTATGAAAATAAACCAATATTTTGGATACATCATGGATTCATAGGGTGTACATGTGGATCCAACCAATATCCAAGTCATTTGTGATTGGTCGGCCCCGAAAACAATGACCAAGCTTCGCAGCTTCTTGTGCCTTGCTAACTTCTACCAGTGGTCTATGTTGGGATTCTCTCATTCGCATGGGCCCTAAGCCAAGTGATCAAGGGTGGAATGAAGGCCAAATTTGTGTGGTATGTGCCCCAACATAAAGAATTTAAGGATCTGAAATATCACCTCTTCTCAACACAAGTCCTCATTTTTCCAGACCTGCAACGACCATTTGAGATTGAGATAGATGCTTCATATTATGGTATCAGTGCAGTCCTCACTCAGTATGGGAATCCAATATCCTATCATAGTGAAACTCTATACAAGGTTGTTCGAATATACCCCACCTATGACAAAGAGATGTACTCCATTTTCTAGGCATGTTGACAGTGGAAGCATTACATTTTGGGGAAGGAAACGATCATCCACACTAATTATAAGCCTCTGCAATTCATGCAGACACAAGAAAATTTACAAAATGACCGCCATCAGAAATGGTCCACGTACCTGCAACAATTCCACTTGAATATCAAGTACATGAAGGGTAGCACCAACCATGTCACATATTGCCTTATTCGACACTTGGTGGAATCACTAACCACATATCTCAAGTCCTGTGGACATGAGACATCTGGGTGGCCAAAAGTATACACTAATGACTAAATTTTCTACTTCCTATCATAAATTAAGTGCAGGAAAAACAATTCCCAACTTTCATCTCCAAGAGGGGTTATTATGCCATCTGATCCACCTTTGTGTTCCTTCAAGCGAGCGTGCAAAGTTGATCTAGGAATCTCATTACAGTCGGGTAGTGAGACATTTTGGTGTAGAAAAGACAGTGTAAGTACTATAGAAGCATTTTAATTTGTTGAAGCGTCGACAATATGTTTGCAAGTACATCAAATCATGCACCGCATGCACCATTGTGAAGCTCTCCATCAATAAATAGGGGCTATACACCCCTCTGCCTACTCTGGATAGGCCTTGGGATTCCATCTCCATGGAATACATGTTCTATCTACCTTCAACCAAGCATGGGAATGACTATTTCTTCTTGTTCATCGATCTATTCTCTAAGATGGAAACTTTGGCACCCTGAAAGAAGAGCTTCACAACTGAGGCCACCACCAAGCTCTTCTTTACACATGTTTGGGTTCATTTTGGGCTACCATGGACTATTATTTCTGATTAAAATAGTAGGTTCTTGAGTACCTTTTGGTCCATCCTATCCTTGATGATGGACACCAAGCTCAACAAATCAACTACCTTCCACCCACATACTGATGGAAAAAAAGAGGTATTCAACATGATGATTTTCCACATCCTGCGAATGTATAATTCTAAACATCCATGCACATGGGATGAAATCCTTCCTTATGTTCAACATAGATACAACAGATCCCTCTATATCTCTATTGTCCACATCTCTTTTCAGGTGTTCTTAGGGTTTCAACCATTGGCCCCCATTTGCATAGCCCTACCCATTGTAGCTGCACAGGAAGTGTCCTCCCATGCTCAAACGGAGGTTGATCAGGGAGACAAATGTTTTGAGAACATCCATCACATCAAGGAACAAGTTCAGGATATTGTGCATAAATCTAATTCCAAGTGCAAACAATGCCACGATCAGCATCTGATACCACACAAATTTTAGGTGGGCGATAAGGTCTAGTTGCATTTGCTGAAAGAGCACCTCACAGGACCCCATCAGAATCTACACCAACTCTGATATGTGTCTTACACCATCACCAAGGTTGTGGGTGAGAATGATTTTGAATTAATTATTCCTCCTTTTCTTGGATTGCACCCAATATTTAATGTGGAACTTCTCCGACCATATTTCCCACCTCCCTTGGACACTTAGGTTGTGGTCGAGCAGTTGGCCCATATATAAATCAATACTTCCTGCATCAAAAAGGCGATAGTTGATTGGATCATGGATACCAATACAAAGGACACCTGCCAGTAGAATATCGAACTCTATCGGTTCATCCAAGCAAGGTAGTTTCTTCATCAGAGAAAGTGGCTCACTAGGATTCAGGTTCAGTGGAAGTTTCCTCATTTGATGTAGGAACTTGACACAATGGATACCATTTCTTCTTAAGTGGGTAGTAATTATGCAGGTAGATATTGGTGGCCACCCACCTATTCCACTGACTCAAATAATGTTGGTTACTATTATATTATGTCAGAGTTTGTATTGACCCAGGGTTCATGTATGTTCAAGTTTCCAACAAAGCCTCTAAAACTATCTGCCCTCCTGGTAAACCAGAAGGCAACGCAGTGCACAGAGTGCCCCGCATCATCTTACCTGAGATAGTTTTAATGGGTGGATATAAGACTCAGGTGTTTATAGCCAAGGATTGAGTGCGAGATATGCGAAATTTCTAATGAGCCACTATTATAACTTGTAAACACAATATGTTGTCATTTACAAATAAGAAGGAAATATAACATCTCATTCACTAAACATAGAAAATAACTATTAAAGACAATAAATATATGCATGCATTCATAAGATAACACATATGTATCTTGGTTCACCCCCTCCTGGGATATGTCCACAAATATTTGTCTCTCATCTCTTTTATTATAGTCGTTATGTCACTACAACGTCGTGCACTTACAATTCTACTCAGTCGGGTAAGATGTATATGAGGCAAACTAGATCGTACCAAGCTCCTCAGCCTGCGATCTAACCCTCAAGATCTACCCTCCTCCGTCTTCTCTAGCTCAACAGCTTACAAAAGTAGGTCATACAGAAAAAAATTACATATTGGTTCGCTACAACAACCCTTTCTACAATAACAGCTTATCTCCGGCAAAATAAGAACCTCTTATGCTACCTAAGTATCTATATTTATACCTTTCTAGCTCCTCATATGTTTACAATAAACTACCAAAACCCTAACCCTAACATCATTAGGTCTTCCATGCATGCGCACATGTTGTTCTTCCTTCTAGCTGTCACTTTCCTCATGAATTCTTTCTTTCCCAAAATTTCCTTGCTTTTCCTCTTCGGCCTACTTCCAACAGGCCCCCAACACTGACATGTGGCTCATCCTGAGCCACCTACCCTTTGTGTGCTTCCTCAATATCCTTGGTGATCACCTAGAAATTTTATTTGAGCTCTATTTCCTATGTCTGTGCCTATGCAATCTTCTCCTTGAGTGTGTCCACTATTTGGGCTGTAATTTCGTCACTGATCAGTTATGTGCACTCTACCTAGGTCTATGTTATCTGTTCCTTGGCTTCCTCTACCTGTGCCAAGACTTCTGCTACCCGCTCTTGCAATGGTTCCATTTGAGCTTGACGCTCATGTTTCTTTGTTTGCGTAGTGGTGAGTTTTGCTAGCAATTTCTTCATGTCCTGCGCAGCTTTGACACGCTCTGTGATGGCCATTGTCTTTTGCCTCTGCTTGAGGTCTTGAATCATTGCATTGATCCTTTATTCTTCCTTGTCCCACCTTTGGACCTGATGATCCTCCTCTAACTTTTTCCAAAGCTATGTTGCTTTATCAAACAAGTCAGTTGTTGTGCTAACCTGTTATTCTATCTCCTGCAACTATGCTACTGCTTCCTGCTTCCTTTGATCCTTCACTGTTGGTGGAGTAGCGGGTGTGAGATATTCTCGGAGATTATCTATCTCCTTATGGTATTGATCAATTTTCTGCACAATCTAATCAATCTATTATGTTGCTGTGATTTCATCCCCCTGCGGGGCCTTTGGAATATTCTCGTAAGTTCCTGCCACTTTCTGCTCCAATCCTTTCCTGCGCTCCTTTTCCTCTTGGGTCTCGAACTTAGCCTTCTCATAGAATATTTCTAGCCCATCTCGCTTCTTTTTTTCCTGCTACAATTCAACTAAGTCTTTGTGTGTGCGAGACTATACCTTGTGGTTTACGCTAACCTGCAACTTGTGTAGTGCCCTGGATGGCATCTGCGTCAAAACCAGTTGGATTTGAGCTAAGTCTTTTAGGGTTGTCTTCCCCATGATCGCATCCATACATAGCACACTGAGTGTGATGTGGAATGTTTCGTTCGGTTGCAGTGTTGTATGGACTGGATCTCATTCTTCTTCTTCCATTATTTCCTCTGTCTATGGTGTTGATGGTCATGTTCCCATACTGTTGACTGCTGTGTGTACTTCCTTAATTCATTTGAGGAGTTGTCGCATGTCTTCCAGCTCCTCCTGAATCCTATTCCTGTGGTGCACAACATTGTCAAAATCCTTAGCTATACAATCCTGGACCATTATGGCTATCATTTCTCCATCATCCTCTATGATCGTATAATATGGAGGTGTTCTTTGCGCCTTTATTTTCTTGCACGCTCCTTCTATCTGTGTGGCTGGCCTCTTATTCCCACCTGGTTCCTGTGGGTTGGGACTTGATGTGGTCCCTTGCGCATCCTCGGTTTGTTTCTACTACTCTTTGGCCATCTGCGTATTATCCTTCTTCCCCTTTTGGGTCACCGTCTTTGTTGTGCCTTCATTTTTTTGCTTTGTCTTTGTCTAGCCCCTCCTCCATTTCTTGGGCACTGGGACTTCTTAAGGCTGTTTTTTTCCCTGCCCTACCTCTTCTTCTACTGTACTTTCCAGTAATTCTTGGGTGAGGAGTGAAATCCTCCATTCATCCTACCAGTCTTTGATCACCATGTCAATGTTGCCATCTATGATACAATAGCGCATATGTAGCCATTGTTTATCAGGATCCTTCTGCACCTGTATCCACATTGTATGTCATGTGGCCTTGAAGTTGGCGATGTCCCTATATCATGTGACAACCTGTGGTTTGATCCTCCACATTTTGGAGATGGATTCTTGTAGGTCGCATAGGTATCCTTCAAATATGGACCCATTCATCCTTTTGTGCCTAGCATCCGTCATGGCTTTCAACAATAAGTATCTCACTCCCTGATTCGGCTTGGGTCTGGTACAAAAAGTTACATATCTTGGTTACCTCCATCCCATAAAGGCTATTAAGATGATTATCCAAGAATAATGAAACTTTGTTTCTAGATATTGCACATCCTTGCAGTCATCCAGGAATAATTTCAAGAGATAGGATGCCCAACTCACTGTAGTGCCTTCGGTGCACTGAGCTGCAATTGCGACAACCCCAGCTGGAACTTCTTCCCTATGGAATTTTCTTAGAAACTTGCAGGCTAAGATGTTTTCACCCAGTTTTGTTGTGACATCATTGATCCTCTTGATAATGATCCCTCATGTCCCCCTTTCGGTACCATACTTCTTATTCATCTCTTCCGCTAGTTCTTTCTCCCTGGCTTTGTCATCGAAAAATTGCACGGGATCCATGCCCTAGGATGGAAATCCTGTTATGTTCACAATAATCTCTACATCTATTGAGACGAACTTGCCCATCCATATGTCCCTACCATGTGTGACTGCTAACAGCTGTTTGACGCAACTGATTGCGTACTGACCTTTGCCAAAATGTGGTAGGTCCAACAAACCTAAAATTATTGTATTCTCCAACCCTGTAGCACATCGGAGTGGTTGAACAATTGGTTCCCTAACCGGATTTGTGCCCACAGTCTCTAATACTCTCTTTGCAAATTTTGGAAACTTGTCTGCATCCGCTACATCATGGTCTGAGTATTTTAGCTTGTCGATCTGCCTTAGCAAGCCTGATTCCACTCGTACCCCATCTGTTATATGTGGTAGAATGATTATTGTGACAGGTTGCTTGTGAAGTGACCTAGGTACATGTTGCTTGTCTTTCTTCGACGATGGCTGGCTCGAGGTTCCAGTGGTTCCCAGTAGTGTTTCAGAATACCCTTCTGGCCAACCTATGACCTCTTCTATTGTTCCTTTTGGTGGATGATTTGACACGATGTTTTGAAACTTGTCTGGATCGATTTCTGCTTTCTTATTCATCGTCATTCCTTTGACTTTCAAAGCTTCTTCGGTGTTCTCTGGTTGCACCTCCTTCATGGTTTTTGCATGATGGTTATGTTGCTTATGTACATTTGTCAGTCTATCTTTATTTGTGCCCTTTGGTGTTGGTTGTTGGGTTTCTTCCATGATAGGTGTGGGGGTTCATTGTTGTTGTGTCTGGAGATGGGATTTCAACAAAATTGACGATCTTAGGGGGTTGTTGTTCATTTCCTTCCAATTTTACCTGTGACTTGGTTTTAACTCTTGTTGGTCTGGAACTCTGGATCTCTTCTGCTTGCTTTGGTGGTGCCATGGTGGTGAATTTTGAATGTTTTATGAATTCAAATGGTTTATGTGACCTCTGCAAATTCAGATGTGTGCTCCTTAGTGTCTATCACTCTCTGTTTGTTCTGTTTTTGCAAATAGAGTCTTTGTTCCCACGTTCGTGTGTTGTATGGGCATCGTAGGAAACTTGTCGAAGATGCTTCCTTAATTATGTGTTCAATGCACATCCGGATCTTTCATACTTTCCATTGTTGTACCTTTCTATCTCCAATTGGTGCGATTAATGTGGAATCCCATCGGTCCTTTCTGTCCTTTAATTCCGCCTAACTCCGTATTTTTGTACTGCTTTTGTCTACTTTCTATTTCTCGCTTGTTTCCTTTTTTACATGGTCTTTGTCCTTCTCCTCACCGAGTTTGTGTTCTTAAATATGTGTTTTGTTTCTTCTTTCGGTGCACTATGCCTCTATTGGTATTGTTTAATATTATTTTTCTCATTTTTTTTTTTTTTTACTGCGCAGTGGTTGGTCGACTCTCCTTGTACAACTTCAGTCAACTCCCATTGATCATCCCTCTGAGTTTTGTGGCTGATAAGTCTCTCAACTGTATATATCCTCCATCTGTGATAGATTTTACTTGGTATGGTCCTAGCCAATGCATTCTTAGCTTTCTTAGGTGCTGAAGCGATTTGTTGTCATACATCAATAATAGGTCTCCTTCCTTGAAATTTTTCTTCTTTATGTGTCTATCATGCCAAGATTTTACCCTTTCTTTCTTAACTTGTTGGTGGAATCCTGCTAGGATCCGATCTTCCTCCATGGTCATTAACTGATTCACTCTTTCTTCTACGGCACCTCGTTCTCTCATATGTGGCATTGCTGCTACGTGCAAGCTTGGTACTAAAAATTCTAATGGCACCACTGCTTCTTGGCCATAGACCAGTTTAAATGGCGTGTTCCTTGTCAATTTTTTGCACGTAGTCCTGTAGGCCCATAATATTGTTGGTACTTTGAGGTCCCAGTCATCCCTGTTGATGTTATAGATATTTATCAGCGCATTCTCCAAGATTTTGTTAAATGCTTACACTGTGCCATTTTCCTGTGGGTGATATGGTGTGATATTCTGATGATGGACTTCAAATTCCTCTGTCATAACATTGATAGATTGTTTATGAAGTGTGTGCCCTGATCACTCATCAAAATTCTTGGGCACCCAAATTGAGTGATTACTTGTTCAAATAGAAAGTGTGTTGTTGTTTCTACGCTGCAATCCTTCACTGGTGCAAATTCTGCCCATCTTGTTAGGTACTCTATCGTGGTGATAATGTACCTAGCTCCTGTTATTTTTGTTGGTGGGTTGATTGGTCCCACAAAGTCTATTTCCCACTTGTCGAATGCCTGCAATGTTACTTTTTTTCGTAATGACATCTTGTCCCTTTTGTTGGCTTTACTTACCCTTTGGAAGACATCGCATCTCCGATAGTACTCCTTCGAGTCTCTGTGAATCATCGGCCACCATAGTCATGTGCACAATACCTTTTGCGCGGTAACTTTTCCTACATAGTTCCCTCCTGCTATTCCCTCATGGGCTTCTACTAAGACTCTTGGTCTTTTTTTCTCTAACACATACCTTCATGAGATAATATATGTGCCCATTTTGTATAAGTGTCCTGTGATCAATTGATAGTCAGCAGTGCAGACTACTAGGATTTTCTTCTTCGTGGTGTTATATTCTTGTGGCGCAGTACCTGTGCTCAAGTACTGAGTAATACCTACAAATTTTTCATCAGCGATCTGGACTGAGAATAATTGCGCATCTAGAAATTTGTCTTCTAAATTTGTAGGTTCTTCTCCATTTGTGACCCTTGACAAGTGGTCAGGTCTTGCATTCAGTTTTTATGGATTGACGATTACTTTAAAGTCAAATTCTTGAAATAGTAGTAACCATCGAAAAATTCTCCCCCCCAACACTGGCTTGTTGACTAGGTATTTCAGGGCTAAGTGATCTATGAACATCTTACACTACTACATATGGGCGGATTATTCCATGAAATTTTTCCACGCTTCCACTAGTTTCATCTTTTTTTTTAACAGGGCGGGATTTTTGTCGATATTTCCATGAAAGTTCATCGCAATATCCATGAAAATCTTATTTTAACTTAGTCAATATTTTCATCGCAATGACAATGAACTTTCATGGCAATACCGACGAAAAGTTTCCCTATCTCATTGGTCGGTGTTAATAGCTAGTTGACTATTTGATCTATATATACATGACTTTAAGAGACTTTGTGACACAATTGCTATAGTTGCGACACTATTCTTGGATTTTGTTTGAGCTGTTTATTTTTTTCATCACCCACCGGTTGAACAAATCCAATTCTCGATCTACATAGCTCGGATTTTGAACTTGCAAGGTTAGTATGTTATTTTTTATTGATGTACTCATTTAACTTGTAAATTTTTGTTCAAATGCCCAAATTTCATGTAGCTTGTTTTTTCCTTGATAATATATTATATGTGTATTTCCATATTTCATGTCTTTGGTTTTTGGATCTAGTTAGTATATTCTATGGAAAAGGGTATGTGGATTCCATAATATTCTAGGTTTATGGAATCCACA
>ML782955.1:569026-584747 GCA_009831015.1 Picea engelmannii | reverse complement strand
ATTTCATTTCTTTGTTTCGTGCATGGTAATTATTTCTTTTATATATCACGACATCTAGATAAGTATAATTAATCATGCAGTATGTTGAACCAATTAGGTAGGTACCAGGTTAAAGATATGAACATATATATTGAGCCTCTCATTGATGAGTTGTTGAATTTATGGGTTGGCGTCACTATGTATGACATCTATAGACCAATAGGGAAAAAATGATTTCAATTCCATGGAATAATATCATGGACAATTCATGATGCTCCCGGGTTAACACATTTTTGTGGTATATTGTTACTTTATTTTGTGATTTAATATTCTATATATTTATTGAAAAAATCATGCATTATTTTAAATTGTAACTCTAATTTGACGCTACATTTATTCATATATCTTGTAGGTATTCAAACAAAGGGTAAATTTGCATGCCCAGTTTGTGGTCCAAGGATAAATCTCGTCATTCAAGGAGTTTAGAAAAGGAAGTGTTTGATGAGTATAGGCACTTTCTGTCTAAGAACCATAGTTATCGAACTAAAAACAAAGAAAATTTCAATGGTAAAGAAGAAAACGAAAAAAAAACCACGAAGAATGACACCTCGCCTATGGAAGTTGGAATATATTAGAAATCGTCAAGGTACGCAAATTATTTATGTATGACCTATTATATAAATATTTGGTTAATTTCATTTTGTCCCATTAATTAGTGTTAATTTCAATTTGTTGATGTTTCATGAATGTCGTTAAGGCATGAATGGGCTTCCGCGAGGAATGAAAAGTTACCTGATGCAATTCAGTAGATTGCCATACTAGGAGCACCTACAAATATGTAACACCCTATTTCCCCCAGTTTGTAAAAATAACTAGACTGGCCAGAACTGTGGCAAACTCATGAATGTGAATATGTGATGTGAATGGACCTTGTGGAAAAGGTCAATGAATGTGAATAAAATTATGAATTTGTATTACAGGACTGTTGAGAGGGAATGTGATGGAAAAGAGACCACGATGGCGGTGGAAGGCACCTGGAAAGGTGGCGTTAACTTCCACCAAGAATTAATACCATATTTGGACTCCACTGGCCCGGAGAACCAAAAGCGGCTCGCTGGCCCTGAATTAAATGTCTCGCAGGCTGGCAGCTATATGGCTCCTAAGGAATTAATGAGGGATGGGGAGGTGAACCGCCCATCCATAGATCCATCATGACTTACCAGTGCGAGGAAAATCGTGCCAAACGCAACCTCGCAAGAGGATAAGGCGTGGGGTAGAAGCGATTGGAAGGGTAGACATGAGGGGAGGAAGAGAACTCTAGCAATATGCAGAGTGAGTGATAGCAGAGAGGAAGGAGAGTAACCTTCACTCCTAGTCACTGGTAGACAGAGACATAGTCTCACAGCATCGTGGTCTCAGCTCGGGGGTGGCTAGTGGTAAATCCGTTGGGAGTTGTTGAGCCTATGGTTGGGTGGAAACGAGCACCCCTCTCAACAGTTGCACAACCTCTGGTGTTACCTTATGATAAGTGTTTTGCCTTTGGCATCTTGAAATATATGTAATTCTGATAATTGTGCTCATAAGTTGTGAAACTGTGAATGATTTCATTATAAGAATGTCTGTATGATGTTTTGATCAGTACTAGTAGTTGTATAATTGTATGGAAAGACTATATATGGAATATGTCCTCATGAATTGTTATTTACATACGTACTAATCTAATTCTGACTTCATGTCTGCTTCTCGGGAGGACGATACCCTTATCAGTCTCAGATAGTACCCTGGGTGAACCTCCCCATAGAGATACCCTCCTTGAAAAGTCCATCAAGAATCGGGAAAGAGAACGTGAAGGTGTAAGACCTTAGTAACCCTGCATGAGGAGGAACGATCCTCTTGAAAACCTGAGATGACAGCATAAGGATGAAGTATCGAATCGACAAACGAGTTCTCGTCGGGAGATCTATGGTCACTCACGACCGTCAGATTGAAGGAAGAAGCTAGAAGGTTAAGTACCTTATCTCTGATAGGTGTTGATCGATGGACGAGATTCCATCGGGAAATCTGTGGTCACACCCGACCATTAGATTGGTAGGAGAAAGTAGGGTGTTAAATGCTTTCCCACTTGGTTTCTCTGTATCTTCATGGGTAGCGAAGAAATTGAGACCATAGATCCCCAAGGTCCATGGGAGTATCTAGACCGTTGATTTGTCTACGTCTAGGGAGTCATGGAAGAATGCATGGGTAGGAATCAATCTGAGCCATCAAATCTCGGCTCGAAAACCCGACAGTTGTTGAATTTGTCCAGAGTTACCCGAGGGTTAAGACCCCGGTCTATAGGGGTGAAAGCCCCGGGATAGATCTGAACCATCTGATTGACGAAGGCCACATGTCGTAAGATTACCCATTTCGGGGAATCAGGAATCGCAAAATCGAGAATCCTGATGGTGAGAGTTCGAGATTTTCCATGGTGAAAACCCCAGAATAGATCTGAGTCGTCCGATTGCTGGAGGCCACGTGTCGTAAGATTACCCATTTTGGGGAATCGAGAATCGTGGAATCGAGAATCCTGATGACGAGAGTTCAGGATTTTCCATGGTGAAAACCCCGGAATAGATCTGAGCCGTACGGTTGACGAAGGCCACATGTCATAAGATTACCCATTTCAGGAAATCAAGAATCGCAGAATTGAGAATAATGATGACGAGAGTTCAGGATTTTCCATGGTGAAAACCCCAAGATATATCTGAATTGTCCGATTGACAGAGGTCACGTGTCGTAAGATTACCCATTTCACAAAATCAAGAATCACGAAATCAGGAAACCTGATGACAAGGGCTCATGATTTTCTGTGGTGAAAACCCTGGGATAGATTTGAACCGTCCAATTGATGGAGGTCACGTGTCATGAGATTAACCGCATCAGGAAACCAGGGATCGAGAATTCGGGAATCCAGTGATCGAGAGTTCGGACTCTCGTAATGATAAACCCAATGAATGGATGAGATTCTTTCAGAGAATCTCAGGGTCTGTAACGATCGTCTGATGTGAGGAAGAGATGTCAGCTTTAAGTTGGGGTGTGAATGCGCATTAAGATAAGCAACGAGCAGATCTAGACGGCCAGAGTCCACCCACCCAGATCTATGGCTGAGATTTCATTCTGGAGCCCCCTTGTTGTTCTACCTTTAGCGGTGGGGGGGGTGGTCTGGAATCAGATGTGCAACTCTCAAATGGTTGAGATTAATTCACCTTGACTAATGGTGCTCAGGTGAATTCTGGACCCCCTTTGCCATTCTGCCTTTAATATGGGGGGGGGGGGGTCCGGAATAGTGTGGCGTGTGAAGTGGGGCCCCCTCCTGTCCTGACAACTACCGTGTCGCATTTCCCCTCTGCCACCTGTACTCCACTAAACCGTGTGACGGGGCCTGTTCTCATTAGCGATTTTCTAACCCTGTAGGGATTTGTCCCTATTGGCTGGTCGCTAGCCCTGTCGGGGTTCGACGGTTGCAAAGTCGAACGGTTTGACATCACTGTAGCACCGAGGCACAAAATACAAAGAGGCACTGCGTTTATTTGAACCGTGATCATGACCCCCGATCACAAGGGAACAGAGAGAGAGAGAGAGAAAGAGCTAGCTTGCGCTAGGCCTCCATAGGTAATTTGGGGGTTCTGATTCAACAGAAATCAATGAAAAAGTTGATTGAGGTAGTGGGTATGTGACAAAGTGGTATCAGAGCATGGTTACAACACTCGGCCTGATTGGGCTCATGAACGAGTTGCGCATAAGCTTTGTTCGAAGCACTCCTATGAGGAGTAACCCCCTAACTTAACTCTCTTTTCTAGGAATAAAACTTGTAAACGAGAACCCTACTATGTATGCATGTGAAAGAGTTATAAATTTATGCGCAATTTATAAAATGTATCAACTCTTGACTAATAACCAGCGTTTGTCTTTTCACCCAAGCAGACGATCAGCCGCGGGAATTTACAGATGTAGAGAATGGTGACTCCCCAAGAGATGGGAGAAGGCTCCCACAATAGAGATGAAGAGTTTGACAAAATAAGAGCAATGGGAACCCCTCCAAATCTAGCCGAGACTGTGAGGAGTCTCATGGTTTATTTCATTGCTCACACATTCTAAGGTTTTATGGTAAAAGTCCAGTCTGGCTTTATGGGCGGCCAGCCAGTCCATACTAATCAACAGATTGTATGATCCCAGGGGTAATTTGGATGGGTTCCCATTGCTCTATAATTTGTGAGGAGGCCGATAATGAAAGGATGATGAAAGAACAAGAAAAGCAAATCGAAATTAATGCAGTTTTACTACAGAGCTTATCCGACCTACAGTGACAAATGTAGCATGAACCCGAGATGTAGAAACATGGTCATATCAATGGCCATACTGAGAGGAGAACCTCAAGGAAGTTCCACCCCAGAGGTAAAGGACCAGTGCTAGATGATTCCATAGAGAATGAAATTGGCAATTCAGAAGGCTCTTCTAGCAACAGGACTAGTGCCTATTCTCGAAGAAAACAGAAGAAGCAAAATACTTCCAAGGGTCATAAATTTGAGGAATTCAAAAAGGCCAAACCTCCCTCCTTCGACAATGAGATAAAGAAGGGAGAGGAAGTCGAGGCCTGGCTACTTGGACTGAGGAAATATTTCAGAGTCCATGATTTTTCAGAGAATTTGAAGGCCCAAGTGGCCACTTTCAATCTAAACGGAAAGGCTTCCATCTGGTGGGAAGACCTTAAGAATATGAAAGGGGTCCGCGAGGAGGACCTGTCTTGGAAACAGTTTGAAAAGTACTTCCAGAAGAAGTATTTGTCGGAAATATATTTCAACGAGAAGGCTAAAGATTTTTATGAACTCAAACTGGGAAAACTCACTATAGAGGAATATGTCAACAAATTCCTCGACTTATTGAGATATGTACCCTACATCAAAGCAGAGAAGGTGAAGACACAATGCTTCATCAGTGGGCTACCCAAGGAATACTAGAACCGAATTGAATTTGAAGAGCCCAAGACCTTAGAAGACACTATTCGAAAGGTAACATATTGTCATGAACAATATGGACATCGGGCAGATTCTCATGGATACTGGAGACAGAAGAATGGTTCGAAATTTCAGAAAAAGAGGATCAAATCCTCAGGATTTAAGAACTACAAGAAGAACCCCAGAATGAACTTTCCAACCCAGAGTGTACTCCAGCATAACTTTCCCTCGGTGGACGGAAATAAAACTTCTATACCTATACCAGTAAAGACTAATAACCCAAAGAAAGAACCTCTGAGGTGTTGGGGTTGCAGAGAAGAGCATCTCCTGAGAGACTGTCCACACCAACAACAGAATAGTCGGAAAGTTTATAACATTTAGGAAGCTACCACAGTCAATGATGTGGCAAGGAGTGTGCCGCAGATTTATGCAGCCTTGGATAATAACCAAGCTGACCACCAAGCTTCAGTGGTGGAAATAGAAGGTATTATTTTCAACCATCTAGTGTCTGTTTTGATTGACCCTGGTTCCAATTTGAGTTATATATCCCCTAGAGATATTGAAAGGTGTAAGTTATAGCCACAAAAACAAACCAAGCCATGGTTGGTACAGTTAGCCACTGGCACCAAAAGAAAGGTAGTAGAGGTCATACCAGCCTGCTAATTAATGTTGGGTGAATTCCCCACCCAAGCAACCCTTAATGTATTACCCCTGGGATCATACAATCTGTTTATTGGTATGGACTGGCTGGCTGCCCATAAAGATAGACTAGACTGTTACCATAAAAACTTAGAATGTGTGAACAAAGAAGGAAAAAGGATAACCCTTCAAGGGATCCGAAAATCGGTCTCGGTGAGACAAATATCATCCCTACAAATGAGAAAGTATTGCCGAAAGGGATGTCCTCTATATGCAATACAGGTGTTGAAAACAATCGAAGGTGCTAGACTGAGCCCTGATGATCACCCCATACTGAAAGAATACAGAGATGTGTTTCCGAAAGAGGTACCCGGTCTACCTCCAAGAAGAGACATTGACTTCTCGATAGAGCTCGCACCAGGAGTGGTGCCAGTGTCTAGGAAACCCTATCGGATGAGCACGCCTGAGTTAGTTGAACTCAAATTTCAATTGAAATAAATGATGGATAAGGGTTATATTCGACCCAGCGTGTCCCCATGGGGAGCACCAGTCCTGTTTGTGAAAAAGAAGGATGGAACCCTTGGACTATGTATAGATTATAGACAACTCAATAAAGTAACCATAAAGAACAAGTACCCCTTGCCCAGGATCGATGATCTATTCAATCAGTTGGGAGGTGCGTCTATTTTATCAAAAATTGACTTGAGGTCAAGGTACCATCAAGTCTGAATCAAGGGTGAAGACATCCATAAAACTACTTTCCGGACACGGTATGGTCACTATGAGTTTGTGGTAGTTCCATTTGGGTTAACCAATGCCCCTGCCACTTTCATGTGCTTAATGAACAATGTACTCAGTAAATTTTTAGATAAATTTGTACTAGTCTTTATTGATGACATATTAATCTACTCTAAGAATAGAGTAGAACATGAAGATCATCTTAGACTTGTGTTGCAAGTGATAAGAGAGCATCAACTCTATGCTAAATTCAACAAATGTGACTTCTTTCAGAAGCAAGTACATTACTTGGGACATGTTCTTTCTAAGGAAGGGGTAGCAATAGATCCTGACAAGATCAGGTCTATCATGGAATGGCCTACCCCAAAGGATGTCTCAGAAATTAGATCCTTTATGGGATTGGCGGGATACTATAAGAGATTTATAAAATATTTCTCCAAGATTGGTTGTCCAATCACTGCCCTCCAGAAGAAGGGGACAAAATTCATGTGGACACAACAATGTGAAGAAAGATTTCAAACCCTGAAACATCTACTAACCCATGCACCCTTGTTGAAAATCATTGACCCAGAAGCTGACTTCCTTGTGTGCATAGATGCATGTAAGGAAGGGCTCGAAGGAGTCCTTATGCATAAAGGAAGTGTAATTTGTTATGAATCCTGAAAATTGAACGAACATGAAGTCAACTATGTGAATCATGATCTAGAACTGGCTGCCATAGTGCATGCCTTAAAAATGTGGAGGCATTACCTCTTGGGAAGAAAATTTGTACTTATGACAGATCACTATGGATTGCGATATTTGTTTGACCAACCAAAGCTCAATGCTAAACAAGCTAGATGGATGGCCCTCCTTAGTGAATTTGATTTTGAAATCAAACACATCAAAGGGAAAGAAAATAGGGTGGTCGATGCCCTTAGCAGAAGCATGAAAACAATTCACCTGGCAGTGGTGAGTACCATCCCCATGGATTTTATCACTGGATTGCCAACTTCAAGCAAACAGAATGATGCCATTATGGTAGTGGTGGATAAAATGAGAAAGTCTGCTCATTTCATCCCCGTAAAATCAACCTACAAGGCGATAGATATTGCCCAGATATTCATGAAAAAGGTATTCAGATTGCACGATATGCCGAAAGAGATAGTGTCCGACAGAGACACAAAATTTACTTCCAATTTTTGGAAATCACTGATGGTTGGTTTGGAGACCAAATTATTGTTTAGCACCGCCTATCACCCTCAAACCGACGAACAGACAAAAAGAGTGAATCAAATATTAGAGGATATGTTAAGGATGCATGTAATGCATCAACCCAGGAAATGGGAAGACTTCCTGCCATTGGTAGAATTCACCTACAACAACGGCTACCAAGACTCCTTAAAGATGAGTCCCTTCAAGGTCCTCTATGGTAGATCGTGTAATACTCCAGTCAACTGGATTAATCCTGTAAATAGGATTTCTTTTGGACCCGACATGTTGAAAGAAATGGAATAGCAAGTGACTCAAATAAAACAAAATCTGAAGGTCACTCAGAACTGAAAGAAAATTTATGCTGATCAAAAGAGAACTCCAAGAGAGTTCAAAATGGGAGACCATGTATATCTCCGAATTAAGCCCAGAAGGAGTTCCCTGAAAATGGGAGCTTGTGCCAAGTTGGCACCCTAGTATTGTGGACCTTTTGAGGTTCTAGATAGAGTGGGACCTGTAGCTTATAAACTAGCACTTCCTCCCACAGTAAAAGCACATAATGTTTTCCATGTTTCATTACTGAAGAAATATGTACATGATGCTAATCATATAATTGACTGGTCTGTGATCTAGGTGGAACCGGAGGGAGAATTTCTACTAGAACCCCAATGCATATTGGACAGAAAGGAAACCCCTCTCCAGAACCGAACCATTGCAAAGGTAAAGGTGCAGTGGAGACATTTTGTCCCTAATGAGGCTACATGGGAAATGGAGGATGCCATGAGACAGGCATATCCGATTTTTTTTACTTCTATACATGAAATTCATGTTAAAAGATAAGAACATCGACAACGATGTTCCTTTAAGGGGGAGGGAATTGTAACACCCTGTTTCCCCCAGTTTGTAAAAATAACTAGACTAGCTAGAACTGTGGAAAACTCATGAATGTGAATATGTGATGTGAATGGACCTTGTGGAAAAGGTCAATGAATGCGAATAACATTATGAATTTGTATTGCAAGACTGCTGAGAGAGAATGTGTTGGAAAATAGACCATGATGGCAGTGGAAGGCACCTAGAAAGGTGGCATTAACTTCCACCGAGAATTAATACCGTATTTGGACTCCACTAGCCTGGAGAACCAAAAGTGGCTCACTAGCCCCGAATTAAATGTCTTGCAGGTTGGCAGCTAGATGGCTCTTCAGGAATTAATGAGGGATGGGGAGGTGAAACGCCCATCCGTAGAGCCATCATGATTGACCAGTGCGAGGAAAATCGTGCCACACACAACCTCACAAGAGGATAAGGCATGGGGTAGAAGCGATTGGAAGGGAAGACACGAGGGGAGGAAGAGAACTCTGGCAATATGCAGAGTGAGTGATAGAAGAGAGGAAGGAGAGTAACCTTCACTCCTGGTCATTGGCAGATAGAGACACAGTCTCACAGCATCGTGGTCTCAGCTCGGGGGTGGCTAGTGGTAAATCCGTTGGGAGTCGTTGAGCCTACGGTTGGGTGGAAACGAGCACCCCTCTCAACAGTTGCACAACCTCTGGTGTTACCTTATGATAAGTGTTTTTCCTTTGGCATCTTGAAATATATGTAATTCTAATAATTATGCTCATAAGTTGTGAAACTGTGAATGACTTCATTATAAGAATGTCTATATGGTGTTTTGATTAGTACTAGTAGTTGTATAATTGTATGGAAAGACTATATATGGAATATGTCCTCATGAATTGTTATTTACATACGTACTGATCTAATTCAGACTTCATGTCTGGTTCTTGGGAGGACGATACCCTTATCAGTCTCAGATAGTACCCTGGGTGAACCTCCCCATAGAGATACCCTCCTTGAAAATTCCATCAAGAACCAGGAAAGAGAACATGAAGGCATAAGACCTTAGTAACCCTGCACAAGGAGGAACGATCCTCTTGAAAACTCGAGATGACAGCATAAGGATGAAGTATCAAATCGACGGATGAGTTCTCATCGGGAGATCTATGGTCACTCATGACCGTCAGATCGAAGGAAGAAGATGGAAGGTTAAGTACCTTATCTATGATAGGTGTTGATCGATGGAAACGATTCTGTCGGGAAATCTGCGGTCACACCCAACCATTAGATTGGTAGGAGAAAGTAGGGTGTTAAAATCTTTCCCACTTGGTTTCTCTGTGTCTTCATGGGTAGTGAATAAATTGGGACCATAGATCCCCAAGGTCCATGGGAGTATCTAGACCGTCGATTTGTCTACGTCCAGGGAGTCATGGAAGAATGCATGGGTAGGAATCAATCTGAGTCGTCAGATCTCGGCTGGAAAACTTGACAACCATTGGATCTGTCGAGAGTTACCTGAGGGTTAAGACCCTAGTGTATAGGGGTGAAATCCCCGGGATATATCTAAACCGTCCGATTGACGGAGGCCATGTGTCGTAAGATTACCCATTTAGGGGAATCAGGAATCGTGGAATTGGGAATCCTGATGATGAGAGTATAGGATTTTCCATGGTGAAAAACCTGGAATAGATCTGAGCCGTCCGATTGACGGAGGCCACGTGTCGTAAGATTACCCATTTCGGGGAATCGGGAATCGCAGAATAGGGAATCCTGATGACGAGAGTTTGGGATTTTCCATGGTGAAAACCCCAGAATAGATCTGAGTCGTCCGATTGATGGAGGCCACATGTCGTAAGATTACCCATTTTGGGAAATCAGGAATCGCGGAATCAGGAATCCTGATGACGAGAGTTTGGGATTTTCCGTGGTGAAAACCCCGAGATAGATCTGAACTGTCCGATTGACGGAGGTCACGTGTCGTAAGATTACCCATTTCGCGAAATCGGGAATCGCGGAATCAGGAAACCTGATGACGAGGGCTCTGGATTTTCCATGGTGAAAACCCCAAGATAGATCTGAACCTTCTGATTGACGGAGGTCATGTGTCATGAGATTAACCGCATCAGAAACCAGGCATCGAGAATTCGGGAGTCCCGTGATCGAGAGTTCGGACTCTCGTAATGATAAACCCGATGAACGGATGAGATTCTTTCGAAGAATCTCAGGGTCTGTAACAACCGTCCGATGTGAGGACAAGATGTTGGCTTTAAGATGAGGTGTGAATGTGCATTAAGATAAGCAACGAGAATATCTGGACGGGTAGAGTCCACCCGTCCAGATCTACGGCTAAGATTTCATTTCGGAGCCCCCTTTTTGTTCTACCTTTAGCGGTGGGGGGGGTGGTCTAGAATCGGACGTGCAACTCTTGAACGGTTGAGATTAATTCACCTTGATCAACGATGCTCAGGTGAATTCCGGACCCCCCTTTCCATTCTGTCTTTAATGGGGGGGGGGTCCGGAATAGTGTGGCATGTGAAGTGGGGCCCCCTCCTGTCCTGATGACTATCATGTCGCATTTCCCCTCTTCCACATGTACTCCACTAAACGGTGTGATGGTGCCTGTTCTCATTGGCCATTTGCTAACCATGTAGGGATTTGTCCCTGTTGACCAGTCGCTAGCCCTGTCGGGGTTCGGCGGTTGCAAAGTCAAATGGTTTGACATCACTGTAGTGTCGAGGTGTGAAATACAAAGAGGTACTGCGTTTATTTGAAATGTGATCATGACCCACGATCACATGGGAGTGAAGAGAGAGAGAAAGAGCTAGCTTGCGCTAGGCCTCCATAAGTAATTCGGGGGTTCTGATTCAGCAGAAATCAACGAAAAATTTGATTGAGGTAGTGGGTATGTGAAAAAATAGTTCATTTGTTTGATACAATGCATATCGGGAAGAACATAATAGAATTGTTATGGCGAATATTAGATGGAAGGACTGACAAAGAGATAATTGGAAAGATTTGTTGTGACATCCAGGAAGCTAATCAGGCATTGCAAAGTGTTATTATTAGATCTAATGCGATGGTCATGAACAAAATACTAGTCTTCCTTGGTTATTGATGGAGCAATAGAGCAATATTGTAAAAGAGGTCATTCGAAAAATTAGGTTTCCGAAGGGGTTTGCGTCGAACATAGAAAATATCTTAACTAAAAAAGATGATTTTTGTGGGGTTAAAACACATGACTGGCATACATTCATTAAGGTAATTAGTAGGTTATAATATATTTCCTTATTGGTACGCATTTTTTGGAAACAAATAATAATTTATTTTTTTTGTTACAGTATGTTCTACCTTTATCTCCCAAACGACTTTGACAACAACATAAAAAAAATTATTTATGTACTTAGAAAATACATGAGGTAAGTATTGTTTTATAAGGAAAATGTACTTCTTATGTGATTTGTAGTGGAACTTATTGACGTATTGTCTTTTATTTGCAAATTTATGTATGCCTTGATATTATTTTATTGCATCGACAGTTGTAGGTGGCTATCATCAAAATAAATCCATAAAGAAGATATAAGGTATTGGAAGAGATAAATTCCCCAACTAATTTGTCAAATGCAACAATATCTACCTCCAACATTTTTCAATGCACAAGAACACTACCTCATACACCAAGTTGAGGAGATTGAATTATGTGGACCAGCACACACAAGGTCGATGTGGATGGTGGAGAGGCAGTTGAAGTCACTGAAGGCTTTTGTTAGACAAAGAGCACGTCCAGAGGGTTCTATGGTTGAGGGATATATGGTATATCAATGCATGGTGTGTATTAGTCAATATCTACCTAAATTAGCAGAAAATATGAATGTGCCTCGCATTTGGCATCTCGACTCCATCAACAAATTTGAAGGGGAGGTTCTATTGGGGAAAGGTAAAATGAGGACTATGAAAGGTAATTATTAGATGTTGACGTAGATTTAATATATTACACATTTATTAAATTATTCCTTTATTAGCAATAACTAATTAATGATATTAAATTGTTATGCTATCATATAGTTGCTCGAGAGTGGGATGCTTTACATTTATACATTGCAAAAAACCTTGATTGGATGGAGCATTGGATAGAATATACTGAAGAATACTTTGGTAGGTTATCATGGGAAGGGGTGAGTAATATGATTAAAACAACGCATCGTCATCAAGATCAATTTATTGATCTTACATCAAGGGAAGTTGATTTAGCCTTTGGTTTAAAAGATAAGCAGGCAAGTTAAATTTTTTACCCACATTTTAATAGTTTTTTCCCAATTTTTCAATGTATTTGGTTTGTTTAATTATTCAAATATATATTTAGTAAGTCCTATATGAGGATTATTAATTGGCAATTTATTTTTTACTTGTTGTCCATGTTGCAGTTGAAACATTACAAGGCTATGTGATGCAATGGTCATAAATTTTGTATCAAAATGTTGGATGATAAGATGAAAACCTCAGATTGTGGGATAACTGCAGTGTTTAAGGTCACCAACATTTCCTCTAGAAGTGACAAAAATCTGGAAGAAACTGAGAATGGGTACTATGGCCATTTGGAGGATATAATTGAGTGTGATTTTAATTCCTTTAAAATAGTTTTGTTTGAGGTTAAATGGTACAAGCTACAGATGAATGAATGTGATCCTGAAAGAACTATTATTGAGCATGATAATGGATTTACCATGGTTAATACAATGGAATTTGAACTGGGTACAGAGCCTTATGTTCTTCCAAGTCAATGTGAGCAAGTATTTTACTCAGAGGTACCTGGTAAAGCAGGTTGGTCATACGTTATTAGATATGATCCAAGAGGAAGACCAGTAAAGTAAAATCATGTAGTCGATGATGAAGATAATAACGAGGAAGAAGATCATGATTATGCAGATTAGGAGTAGGTGTCTCATGTATTCGATGTGTCAGACGAAGAAGTTGAAGAAGTTGATCATCCAAATGTAGGAGACGACAATCTCATTGACAATATCGATAACTATAGTAGTGAAAATGATGTTGATGATGATGTTGATAGGAATGAGCCTTTCACCAATATTGATTTTGAACCAGATCCTGATATAGATGTTGAGTTGGATGAAGAAGAAGATGATTGATATTTAATTGTTGAAAAGAATAGGTATGTGTTTATATCTTTTATATGATGTTTATATGTTTTTATTTTGTATAATATAGTATATTATACATGTTCTTTATAATTTCAAATTAGGTAATATGGGGAAATTGAGAGTGATGTGAGCGGGGGGGATAATTAGAGCTTACACCTTCATGTGGTTGCCCCTGTTTAGTAGAGAATGAACTATTCTTGAAACCAAGAGGAGCTCTAGGAAAATGTGCCTAATCATACCAACGATGTAGGTATTTCCATCATCAATTCATCATTATCATTCTCAAAATGATCATTCTCAAAATGATCATTCTCCAAATATCTTATACAAATTTTACAAGGAAATTGTACTAGGACTAGACACGGACAATAGTGACCTGTGAATGGGGCCAATGTTTAAATTTTTTCAAATTGTTTCTGAATACATTGAAATTTGACATGGATAGACTATTTTCATGCCTTAACGATATGGGACGGTTTTTGGACTCAAATTTGACTCACACGCCCACTTTCTTCCATCATCAATTCATCATGTAAACCATAAACCCTAATTTAATAGAGTCATCGATTTGTTCCTAGTGAATGGATGCATTGTTGTTGACATGGAATGGGACAACACATGTACCTTCTTAATTGTATTCCTTCACTTGATGTGGGCCTGGCCATTCCTAGCCTTGAATTGAAAGTTTCCCCTAGTCTTAGTCGTCACCCTTCATAAATGTTGTCACCCAATGATCATTATATCATAAGGTTGGAGGCATGTGGTCATTGGGATCATGAGGATTTATAACCGCATAGTAACAAGAGACATTAATTAATCAACTTTGACTAGATTGAAAAGTGTGTGCAATTAAAAATACTAATAACCCAAAACTAAAAGGGATCAATACATCGACTTTCAATCAGAGTTGATCTCGATGTGGTGTGTAGGAATAGGCCTAACACCTTCAAAATTATCATTATCCAAATATCTTATACAAATTTTACAAGGAAATTGTACTAGGACTAGACACTGGCAACAATGACCTATGAATGGGGCCAACGTTGAAATTTTTTCAAATTGTTTCTTATTGCAATGAAATTCGACATGGATAGACTATTTGCATGCTTTAACGATATGGGAGGGTTTCTAGACTCAAATGTGACTCACGTGACCACTTTCTTCCATCATCAATTCATCATGTAAACCATAAACCCTAATTTAGTGGAGTCATCGATTTGTTCCCAGTGAATGGATGCATTGTTGTTGACATGGAATGGGACAAATCATGTACCTTATTAATTTTATTCCTTCACTTGATGTGGGCCTGGTCATTCCTATCCTTGAATTGAAAGTTTCCCCATTCTTAGTCATCATCCTTCATAAATATTGTCACCGAACGATCATTATATCATAAGGTTGGAGGCATGTGGTCATTGGGATAATGAGGCTTTATAACCCCATAGTAAAAAGAGACATTAATTGATCAACTTTGACTAGATTGAAAGGTGTGTGCAATTGAAAATACTAACAACCCAAAACTAAAAGGGATCAATACACCGACTATCAATGAGAGGTGATATCGTCGTGGTGTGTAGGAATAGGCCTAGCACCTTCAAAATTATCATTCTTCAAATATATTATACAAATTTTACAAGGAAAATGTACTAGGACTAGACACGGGCAACAGTGACCTCTGAATGGGGCCAACGTTGAAATTTTTTCAAATTGTTTCTGACTGCATTGAAATTTGACATGGATAGACTATTCGCATGCCTTAATAATATGGTAGGGTTTCTAGACTCAAATTTGACTCACATGCCCACTTTCTTCCATCATCAAGTCATCATGTAAACCATAAACCCTAATTTAGTGGAGTCATCGATTTGTTCCCAGTGAATGGATACGTTGTTGTTGACATGGAATGGGACAAAACATGTACCTTCTTAATTTTATTCCTTCACTTGATGTGGGCCCAGTCATTCATAGCCTTGAATTGAAATTTTCCCCTAGTCTTAGTCATCACCCTTCATAAATGTTGTCACCCAACGATCATTATATCATAAGGTTGGAGGCATGTGGTCATTGGGATCATGAGGCTTTATAACCCTACAGTAACAAGAGACATTAATTGATCAACTTTGACTAAATTGAAAGGTGCGTGCAATTGAAAATACTAACAACCCAAAACTAAAAGGGATCAATACA
>ML782955.1:516630-545307 GCA_009831015.1 Picea engelmannii | reverse complement strand
TTGTAATATGGCATTATCGTATTACAATGTAATATGGTAATTCCATATTACAATGTAATATGGCATTACCATATTACAATGTAATATGGCATTACCATATTACATTGTAATATGGTATACCATATTACAATGTAATATGGTAATACCATATCCCGTGTAATTTTTTTTTTTAAACTTGAAGGACGCGTCGCAATATCAACGATAGTTCGCCGGAAACCAATTTTTATTTTGAACAACCTTGGCAATAGAGACGACAATTCATCGCAATTTTCCACAGTTTTTCGTCACACATACAACATCTACATCATAAGTTTTGTCTTGGCATACATTTTCGTCACTATTGCCACACTTTTTCATCACCATTTTCCACGGTTTTGCATCGCACATACAACATCTGTGTCGTAAGTTTTTGTCTTGGCATAAATTTTCGTCGCTATTGCCACGCTTTTGCATCGCAATTTTCCATGGTTTTGTGTCTCACATACAACATCCGCGTCGTAATTTTTTGTCTTGGCATAAATTTTCGTCGCTATTTCCATGCTTTTGTGTCACAATTTGCCACAGTTTTGCATCGCACATATAGCATCTACGTCATAAGTTTTTGTCTTGGCACAATTTTTTGTCACTATTGCCACGCTTTTGTGTCACAACTTTCCACATTTTTTTTACATTTCCATCTTGATGGTGATGACACGTGGAGAGCCAATTTTGTCGTTGTTTCCACGAACACCTTGCTCATGGATATAGTGACAAAAAAAAGTCTTTTCTTTCGTGGAAATTGCGACGGATAAGTGTGGAAATATCAAAGAAAAACCGTCGCAAATTTGGTCATATGTACTAGTGTTAAAGTGTTTCCCCAATAAGTAATGTCTAAACTTTTGCAGTGCATAGACCATAGCTAGGCCTTCTCTCTTTGTAGTGTTATAGTTCTGCTCCAATTCTAATATTTTCCTACTCGCAAATGCTATCGGGTGATCCAAGTCTCCCACTCTTGGTTGTGCCAAGATAGCTCCAAGTGTTATGGTTGATGCATCTACATGCACGTGGAATGTCTTTTCCCAGTCTGGAAATACTAATATTTGTGTGGTGACCATGTTTTCCTTCAGGGTATCCAGACCATGTTGACACTCATCGTTCCACTAAAACTTTGTATATTTTATTAGGTATAGTAATATGTGCATACCCTTTGATAAATTTCTTGTATTATCCTATGTGTCAAAACATTTCTCTTGGCTGATGGACTATTTTTGGTGGTGGTAAGTTAACAATTACAACAATCTTTGCAGGATCTAATAATAACCCTTGTTTTCATACTATGTGGCCCAATAGTATCCCAAACAGTGTTCTTAATATGCATTTCTTTATGTTCAATGATATATGGCACTGCCTACATCTTTCTAACATCAGTCGTAAGACTTCTACATGGTATTTCAACAAACTATAGACTGTCCAATCATCCAAGTATACTTCTAGGAACTGATGGATGAATTATTTAAACATGGAAATGACTACTCTGGAGAATATTGTTAGTGAATTCTTTAGTCCAAACGGCATGACTATGTACTGGTAGGATCCCCATTTTGTCGCAAAGGTGGTATTGTATATGTCTTCCTGTGATATCTTGATCTAATGGTAGCCTGAGAATCCATCAGTAAATGAGTAAGTGTCATGTCCTCCTACGTTCTCTAACACTTCATATGTGAACGATGTAGGGAATGGGTCATGTAGGAATGCATCGTTCAACTTCCTCAAGTCGACGCATATCCTTATTTCTCCTTGTTTTTTGTCCTGCACTACCATCAGGCTTATCCATTTTGATTCTTTAACTGGTTCTATGATTCTGGCTTCGAGCATCCTGTCGATCTCATCTTTGAATTTCTTCTTAGATATTGGATTTAGTCTATATGGTCACTATCTGATCGATCTCGCTTCATGTCTGAGTGGTATCTTCATTTCTCCTAGCTCTCCGTATATACCCTTCATTTATGTAAATGTACTGGGAAACAAGTCATTGTATTCACACAATAACTCTGTTATTCTTTCCATTGTTTTCTCATCCCAATAGTATCCAATGTTGGTCATTTTGGGATTCTCAATTCTGCCAATGTTGACTTTCTTTACTTTGATCGGCACGACAATAAATTAAGATTCTATGGGTGGATCTTCCACTTCTCTTTCTCCTTCTGCTTCTTCAATCTGAATATCACGTGGATCATCTTCATCCAGTGCTTCCTCTTTCACATGGTAACATGACAACAATTCCTTAACTATCTGCTTGTTCCGATGTTGTTCTTTTGTGTTAATTTCTACTTCTGGTTCTTTGATGAATATCACTCCTCTTATTTGCTTAAGAGTTGCATCTATGTTGGGGTTCTCATGCTTGAATGAGAAAGTGACTGTAAAGTTCTGTTGCAATGTCATCCATGTCGTATTTCCCTTGCGCAATTCCTAGTCTGTATACGAGTTCGTTGGTATTCCCTCTAGGGTGTGTATAAAATGATGAGGCCATTCCTATGGGGGTTTCATTTCCCATAGCATTCTACACTTCTCCAAGTGTTTTGTTGGTGCACAGTGACCGCTTACATTGGTACCAATCTGTGAATGTCTCTTTGTGTGTTCCCCACCATCTTGCAGGTGTGGCCTTGCGTTCTATATCAAGTGCTAACAGTCTCTGATTCTCTAAAAAATTGTCTTCGTATTGTGCCAAGAATTTTTCCAAATCATTTAGTCTGTGGAAGCTTGGTGGTTCCCTTACTTCCGTGTCGACCCCTATTAGCACGCGGTCTATTCATGCACATATTCTCATGGATACTTCGTGTAACCTTTGTTTCTAGTTCTCTAAATTGATGTCTGAGTCTGTCACACATGAAGTAATGCTCTGCCAACTGAGTATCCCATCTGCAGTTGGGTTCATGTAATCCTCATCACGCGTAGTTTTTCTGTACAACTGGTTGATTTCCTCTAAGTCTAGGAAAGTAGGTTCTACAAACCTCTCCCATTTTGATGGATCTAATGGCACGATGACCTTGTATTCTCCTGACTCAAATTTCATTTTCCTGGTCTTCAAGTTGATTATGGCCTAGTTGTCAAACGCCCAATCCATTCCAAGAAATGTTGGGTAAGGTGTTGTGTCGTCCACTACTTCTATGACTTCAAAATCTACTTTAGTGCGCACTCCATCTAGGTATATTGTCACCCCTTTCAGTCTCCCAATTGGTAGAACTTTGTGTTGGTTTCGTAGTTTCAATTGAATAGGTGAATATCCTAATGTGGGCTCTCCCATGCATTGCCATGTCTTCTTTGGTAATACACTAACTTCAGATCCTAGATCCAATATGATGTCTCGGTTGGCCCTTGGTTAGGAAAGGAAACAGATAACAAGGAATAAAAGGTAAAAAGAGAACTTTGCGAGAGACACAGTGACTGTCACTGGGTCGAAGTGAGAAAAAGAGAAGAAAAGATGGAGAGAAGTGCAGAAAAGCAAGCCATCGGATGAGAAGATCAAGAATGACAGATCAACAAGGAATATGGATCGAGGATGACTCACGAAGTGGAAAAATCCACCATTTGATGCTTTAGAGGACCGCACGAGAAGGAAGGAAAGACAGGTTGGCGAAGTCCGAAAAAAGTGGATCAATTTGACCTAGGGTTTTGGGTAATTAGGGTTTTGACACCTAGGTTTCAACCTAAATCCATCAGGGAGGGACTATAATGTATAAATAGAGTTCGAGAGGATGTAGGTCAAAGAGGTACTAGTGTTGGGTATTGATATTGATTGTTGTTGGTTGAGAGATTATTGTACTGTGAGAGAGAGGAGTGATGAGAGGAGAGCCTTCTGGTATTGTAAGATCTTCAACTGGGTGCACAGGAAGGTGAGAGACAGAGAGAAGAAGAGAGAAGATCTATTGGCCAAAAGCGCATATCAGAACTGTAAGATTTATCTTAATATATCATAAGCACAGTTCTATGGACGTATCCCTAGAGAGAGGGTGAACCACATATATCTTGTGTTGTGTGAATGATTAATGCTTTGACCTCTGTCATTTTTATAATGTTATTTGCATTACTGTGTTAGAGTAAGATCTATAGATGCACAAAGTAGATCTTGTTGATAAGTGATATATGAATATTGTGATTGTTGTTATACAAGATCCACTTGATATTCCCCTGGTTGTAGACATCTCTGTCCTACAACCCCCTCATCATTGCTTCGGGTGAGACTGCATCTACTTCGCAGGTGTTGCCGAAAGGGCCAGTAGCTAGGTCTTGTTGGTGCGCTCTTGGAGTGAACCCTGGGTCTGCCCCTGTGCCAACAAATGGTTCCATTATCGGCACAGGAATCTTTTTAAGGGAATGTCAAGGTGGTTCCCATCAAAGATAGAGATTTAGAAGTGGATAGAGGATCAAGAGAAGGACTTTGTTGAAGCCCAGAACAAGAACCCTAAACTGAGTACTGAAGATTGGCTACAAAGATACATCTTCACCGACATTCACGAGATCTTATTTAGAGGAATCCATCAGGAGCTACACAATTGGTTGGCTAGGTTAGTTGACACACAATTTGAGATCAGATCTAGACCTCCTATGGTTTGGACACCGACGTTGATCTAGAAGGTCAAGAGAATTGACAATGTTGTATCCAGAGCAGTAGATCATTGGTTTGATAGTACCATTGGAGGGTATATCACCGATTTTTCTGTTGACGGAACAAAATCGTATAGCCAAGCCGAGAGATACTTTTTCAAAGGACCCAGAGGAACATTTTTGCACTTTTTGAAGCTAAGAATCAAGATTCTCTTGCATGAAAACCACATCTTGAAGATACAATAGATTGGTTGAACCAGAAAAGGCTAATGTTCAAATCTCGGACAGCGACAGTGACACAGAAGCAGGACATACACACAGTGGGAAAGTATTATGAGGGGTTCACCTTGAGAACTTGTTTAAGAAAAACTACGGAGAAGAGGGTTTCTACAGTGGAGAAGAGGTATATCTAACCGACGAAGAGCATCCAGATCCCACCAAAACAGAAGAAGGGGAAGTTGAAAAAATATGCCAAAGTGAGCCAGAAAACTCAGGAACTGCGTAGACTACTAAAGTAAGTAACGTTAATCCTCCTTTTGTCCCAACAGTACTTAGCATTCAGAATAGTCAGAACCACCAGAATCTTTAGAGTATTGTTACTAGTAGCTCAACATCTACTCAGACAAGAAGCCTAGTCAGCTCTATGGCAGATGAAATGAGACTCCCTGTCTTTAGAGGAAATGGATCTGAAGATCCAGATTAGCATTGGTTTCTATGTGAAGTTGTATGGAACATTAAAAGTATCACCGATGAAGCCATCAAGAGAACCTAGTTCAGCACTATGCTAAGGGACCGCGCACGGAGCTAGTACATGAAACTTGTCCAAGGACTGACACAGCCTAAGCCCTTGAATGAGATCAAGAATGTGCTAATTGTAGAGTTTAAGAAACCTAATTCAGAGTCACAATGTATTACAGAACTAAAAGAGATTAAACAAAGGGTAGCAGAACCTGTTTGGGAGTTTGACCAAAGATTCAAGACCCTGACAAGCCGATTAACTTTTCAGATCCTCAATGAACAAAAAAAAGAATGGTTCATCACTGCATTGTTACCACACATAAGAGTCCCTCTGATGTAGCAAAATATTTCATCACAGGAAGAATCTTTGGATATCTCGATGAATCTTGAATCAACACCGATGGGAGAATCTAGCTCAAGCATTAGTCAGATCATGAGCCAACCAACTAGTTTGTCTTTACAGGTCAAGGATATGAAGAAAGATAAGGGAAAATAAAAAAGGGAAGATATCTGGTGTGTAAGATGCATATCTGAAGGCCATGATAAGGAACATTGTCCCTTATTTCATGAGTACTTGGCCTCAGGGGCACCGAGCCCCTTGAGGCAAGTTAACCTACCCTGGTGCGATGTATGCAGAAATAGGCATCGCCCAGGTGAATGCTACTACATGCATAAGTATGTTCAGATACCCACAAACTTGTATTGTACATTTTGTAAGTCAGTGGGGCATGGTGGTCGAGATTGTAGATCTTATGATCTCATGCATGAAAGGTCGAGAGACATATACAAGATTCAAGCAGAAGTACAACAAGAAGGAAACACTCTACAGTACAACTCTCCGGGGAGAGGAAACTTCAATTCTCACAGTGGATACAGAGGAGGTATGGGCCGAAGACAAGGAAAAATAATATGTTACAACTGCGCATAGCCAGGACATTTAGCAAGGGATTGTCAGAATCCTTGTACAACCTGTAGTTATTGTAAATCCTTCGAGCATGTCATAGAAGAATTCCCTATGTTGCTGGCTAAACTTCAGGAAAGACGAGGACCTCGGGAGAACCCACAAGTACAACTGATATATGTTGAACCTCGCGGAGCAGACCCTAGAGTCGTTGTTATCACTCGAGGAGGTGTTGCTACAGGAGAAGATAGAGCAGCCCAAGGAAAGATTGAAAATGACCACAGAGTCAAGAAATCTACAAAAAATACCCCAATGTGCAATGCTAAGAAAGAAAGACAGATATTCAAGGAGGAAAGAAAAGAGTTCAAAAGAGGTCAAGGATCTTCATCAAAGAGACAACTAGAAATCAAATAATATGGCATGCCTCAGGTGTTTGATCCATCTGCATCACCAATAGAAGGGAAAGAGGTAAGCAAACTCATGGAAGTTTTGTGCACTTGTGATAAGATGATTCAAGATAAAGGAATTGTACAATAATTACAAGATTTAATCAAGCAGTATGAGCTAGGAAAGATAGACTCCTTACTGAATAGGGCAGTGCATCAAATTGGAGAAAGGAGAAGGAAAAATAAATAATTACACTTGAATGCTTAGATAGGAGAGTATGAGATAGACTATGTGGTCCTCGAATTAGGGTCGGAGGTCAATGTCATGATGAAGCAGACTTGAGCACTGATGGGAAAACCCAAGATGATATATTCCTCTATCAGGCTTCGCATGGCTAATCATCAAATTGTCATCCCATTTGGATGATTAGAGCATGTCCCAGTGGACATCGATGGAGTAAGAACCTTTGCAGATTTTGAGGTAATTGAAATTGTTGATGATAGCTACCCTTACCCTACATTGTTAGGAAATGATTAGGCCTTCGACAATTCTACTATTGTTGATCTAAAGAAAAGACGCATGACATTTGAGAAAGTTGTCCTCAGGGTCATTGCACCTTTAGATCCATATGAGGGTCCATGATATACAGAGCCTATCAGAGAATAAGACCACGCATTTGAACTGGAAAACATCTACAAATTAGCAGCCAGACAACAGGATTATATCAACCCTACAGCTGACGGGAATCTGATTTGGCGAAGTGACAACACATGTTCATCTGACTCAGAAGAAGTGTTGGAGAATTGGCAGAACCATATGTACAAATTATCTACAAGAATATGTGCTAGGCTAACCAGAGAAGTTCATTGGATTGGCACAACAGTGAGTAATCTACCCACATTTGATGGGCTAAACCCTTTAGATAACTTCTTATCAGAATTTCAGACAAGTGTACTAACACAATAGAGGTTGTTGGCAATGGATGAGGCCATGAAATCCACACCATCAAGATGGTGGGGAATGCACAAGAGAAACATCACAGACTGGACACAATGTCGAACTTTGATGACAGTGTTATTTTCAGCACAAGTAGGAAGCTGTGAAGTAGGATACACAGGTCAAAGTTTCCCAAAGGACCATGTATGCAACTGCAAATAATCCTGGAGTGACGTTACTAGAGAATAATGGGTACACAAGTTTTTCAATACGATGGATACCACCCCGATTAACTAGTACCTTCAAGAAGAATCGCGCCTCATCACTTCATAATGGGAAGGTATGATCCAGAATTTTATAACCACCTTTTTGTTTGAAAGTGAATTTCCTTCAGTAGATCAAGCACTACAGATGGTGATACATAAAGTATTTAATGAGGTATCTGGCCTCCCTCTGGAGCAAGAAGAGGATGAATGGACTGCGCCCCTCCAGAAACTGCAAATATGTTACAACATTAATGACGACGAAGATGATGATCCAAGGAAGGTGAATATTGCAGAAACAGAAGGCCAGAGAGATGTGGAAGGACCAGAAGTTGAACTGCCATTCATTGGACAGTCGATAAAGATAAAGACATAGGAGACATAAAGATAAAGATAAATATTGGGACATAGGAGACACCAAATCTTGCCAATGTCGAAGATTACTGGGACGCTTCTACCATTGACAAAAGCACAGAATTATTGCACGAGTATCAAGACTTGTTCCTGACCAAGTTCACTGATATGAAGGGTATCAAAGGACCTATGGGAGAGATGAGAATACCTTTGAAACCATATGCAAATTTATTCAAGAAAAGACCCTACATATTGAACCCAAAATATAAGGAAAAAGTGAAGATTGAGCTCGATAGAATGATGGAAGTAGGGATTATTGAACCTGTCGAGGAGTCAGAGTGGATTAGCCCCATGGTAGTGCAAGATAAGAAGAAAGGTGAGATCGGGATTTATGTAGATCTCAGGAATCTGAATGATGCTTGTCTACATGATCCTTTCCCTACACCATTCATAGACGAAGTGTTGGATAACATGGGAGGCCAGGAAGTATAATATTTTATAGATGGGTTTTCAGGATACCATCATATCTACATCGCCAAGGAGGACCACCATAAGACTATGTTTTCCACAGAGTGGGGATCCTACCAATATACAGTAATTCCATTTGGATTGAAGAATTCCCCATCCATCTTTTCCAGGGTGGTGGTTGAAGCGTTCAAAGAATTTTTGCACAAGTTTTTAGAAGCATACTTTGATGACTGGACTGTTTTTAGGTTGTTTAAAAATCATATTGAATGTCTAAGGCTAATGCTGGATAAATGTAGGCAATGTCAAATTGATTTGAATTTGAAGAATTGCATCTTCTTCTCACCATTTGGAGTATTATTAGTTCATATTGTATGCAAGCAAGGATTGTTGTTGGATCCATCCAAGATTTCAATTATAGTTGATTTGCCACCACCTACTTCAGTCAAACAACTATGCACTACGCTAGGACATACTAGCTATTACAGGAATTTTATCAAAGGATATGCTCAGATTACTGCGCCAATGGAGAAGTTATTAAAGAAAGACTATCAATTCGGTTGGACAGAAGAATGCCAGTAGAGCTTCGACACACTGAAACAAAAGATGGTAACTGTGCCTATTCTAGTCTTTCCAGAATGGAGTAAGGAATTTCATGTGCATGTTGATGCATCTTCCATTGCATTAGGAGCAGTACTGGCACAACCTAGAGAAGGGAACATTGATCATCCATTAGCATTTTCCAGCAAGAAGTTGTTCATAATTGAAGTTAATTACACCACTACAGAGAGAGAGGGACTATCCATGGTGTATCCATTGCAAACATTCTGCCACTACTTGTTAGGAGGACAATTTAAAATGTTCACTGATCACTAGTACCTAGTCAACAAGCCAGTGTTGGGGGGGGGAATCTGCAGATGGCTTCTTCTGTTTCAAGAGTATGATTTTGAGATCATAGTTAAGCCAGGAAAAATGAACAAGGGCCCAGACCACCTGTTGAGGTTGGAATATGGTGAAGAACCTACTAGTCTGGAGGATACATTACCAGATGCACAACTTTTCACCATTATAAATATTGATGACCACTTCACAGACATAGTCCAATTCCTGTCAACAGGAATGGTTCTGAATGAGTATACAATCTCCCAGAAAAAATAGCTAGTGGTGCGCACTACAGATTTTTCACTGATAGTTGGTCAGCTATATAAAATAGGACCTAATGAGATACTAAGAAGATGTGTTATGGAAACAGAGCGCCTGATGATCCTCACAAAATCTCATGAAGGAATCGCAGGAGGACATTATGCAGAGAAAACAACTACATAGAAGGTTCTGTGAGCTGGCCTTTGGTGGCCTACATTACACAAAGATGATAAAGAATATACCAGAGCATGCGATCTATGCCAACAAGTTGGAAAACTATCCTGAAGAGATGAGATTCCATTAGCACTGCAAATGACCCTGCAAGCATTTGAAAAATGGTCCATTGACTTCGTGGGACCTATAAACCCACCAGGAAAGCACACAAGAGAAAGGCATATTATCACTATGACAGAATACCTGACTAGATGGGCCGAAGCAAGAGAAGTCAAGGACTATATTGCAACTACAACTGAACATTTTATATTTGATGACATAATAACCAGGTTTGGATGCCCTAAGGTCCTTATTAGTGATCAAGGTGCACACTTCATCAATAAGACAGTTGAATCCCTGACTGAAGAATTTGCAGTCCACCATCAGAAGAGTACACCTTACCATCCACAACGTGAAGCATTCAACAAGATCTTGGAGATAGCATTGACAAATATTTGCAGCGTGAACATGGATGAATGGGATTTAAGAGTACCAGCAGTACTCTGGACTTATAGAACCACTTGCAAGAAATTAACAACACAAACCCCTTTCAAGTTGGTTTATGGTCTTGAAGTTGTTGTCTCGATGGAGTACTTGGTACCAAGCTTAAGAACTACTGCATTTACAGACATGGATGATATTGGCATTGTTCATGAGAGGCCAGCACAGTTAGTCGAACTACAAGAAGACAGATTCATTGCAGGCTTCCATCAACAAGTTCAGAAGGAACGAGAAAACGCCTACCACGACAGGCACATCAATAAAAAGATATTCAGGCAAGGTGATTTAGTACTGGTATATGACAGTAATTTTATCAAACACCCTGGGAAGTTCAGAACACATTGGATTGGACCATATGAGATCGCCTACGTCACAGAAGGAGGAGTTGCGCAACTGAAGACGTTGAATGGAGAATGGAAAGAAGGATTGGTGAATGGGAGTCGGATGAAGTTGTACTATGACAACTAGCTTCCTCACAGCTCCAAGTAAGAGCATGAGGAAAAGGGTTTAGGTACCAGGTGCAATTGAAACTGGGTACCAAACACAAAAAAGACAGTCTGCACAAGGACGGGAAGGAGGCATAAAGAAAAAAGCAAAGCCTGCACTGCGCAGTCCAAAGTCGAAGTAAAACAAAAGGAGCAGATCTGAAGTGCCTCGGGATGAGTCAAAGGTGAGTGTTGGGGGCCTGTTGGCCCTTGGTTAGGAAAGGAAATGGAGAAAAAGGAAGAAAAGGTAAAAAAAAAACTTCGCGGGAGACACAGTGACTATCACTGGGTCGAAGTGAGCAAAAGAGCAGAAAATATGGAGAAAAGTGTGGAAAAGAAAGTTGTCAGATGAGGAGATCGAGGATGACATATCAACAAGAAATATGGATCGAGGATGACTCAGGAAGTGGAAAAATCCACCATTGGATGGTTTAGAGCACCGCACGAGAAGGAAGGAAAGACATGCTAGCGAAGTCTGGAAAAAGTGGATCAAGTTGACCTAGGGTTTTGGGTAATTAGGGTTTTGACACCTATGTTTCTCCCTAAAGCCATCAGTGAGGGAATATAATGTATAAATTGTTAAGAAACAAATACCAATATAGCATAGAAAAACCTTAGAAAAAGTACTCAACACCTTGAAAAAGAGATAATTTTAGATAATAAGCCTCTTCGAGGGGGAAACCTCCTTTTACCCCACTTAAATGTTCAAGCACCAGATGATTCAAAATGAAAATGTCTCCTTGGTATATATAGGAGACTAGGAGTCCAAAGGGGTTGGATCCAATGGTGGAAAGCGAGGAGTTTTTCACCGTTGGGCAAGGTTCAATTCTCGTGAGGGCTTTAACTGGAGCCATGGGGACACCTTGAGGTAGTGGTCGAATGTGTGGTTGCACCCAAAGATACTATAATAAATTGTATCGTGACCCATGCACACATAAGTGGATCAAAGCCCACCCCCATGTCCTTCAACTTTAGGGAATGAGACGAAATGTCAATGTGGCTAGGGCCTAAACCCTAGCCGCCTCCGCTCTAGTTTTTCGATTGCAGGGGCACGGATCTTTGATTGTAGTAGTTTCTCAAGGTTCCTCGCATACAGGGCTGTGGATCGGCGTTTTCATAGTGTCCTGCCTGAGTTTTGCCTGCGTTTTTGAATGCGTTTTGGAGCAGTGGTCTTGGCCTCCATCTTCTTGTTTGCTGGTGGTCGACGCCCTGCTACGATGGCCCCAAATCCGATTGCCAAGAGGGAAAAAGATCCTCTGGAAGCATTCAAAGCATTAGTCCACTCGGAAAGACCCAAATCCAAGCCTTCTCTCTCATCTAAGTTTGTTAAGAAGATGGAGGAGATCCCTTCTCTGGAGCTATCTCTAGAGGGACCTTGCAATCTTGCCCTCCTTCTAGCAGAAAAGGCCCTCATCGAAAAGTTTACGAGGTTATGGCCTAGCCCCAAAATGGTGGAGGCATGGATGAATGACCGTTGGAAGCCACTGATATAGGGAAACGTTTCTTTGTGCGCAGTAGGCAGGGGTTTTTTTGTCTTCAGTTTCACGAGGAAAGAGGACTGTGATCTAGTTTTCAGATCTAGACCCTATTTCATGGGGTCGAGAGGAATGTTCTTAGCCCCCTGGACTCTTGACTTCAACCCCGGAGCTGAGATCACTGCAGCCCCTGTTTGGGTTAGTCTCCCTCACCTTCCCTTGCATCTCTGGGGGAAAAATTCTCTGGAGGACATTGGAAATAAGCTTGGGCGTTTCCTAGACAGTGCGGAGCTGAAAGGGGACCAGTTTACCTGCGCTCGCATTTGTGTTGAGGTTAACCTCGAGAAAGGTCTTTCGGAAGCCATTAAGCTATCCCTGGGGGAATGGTGCCATATCCAAGAGCTGGACTATGAGTAGATTCCCTTTAAGTTCCTCCGATGCCATGCTTATGGTCACTTCGCAAAAATCTGCCCCAAAGCCTCTGAGGAGCCGAGACCAGTCAAAGAAGATGATTTTCAGCCAGTATGATGAAGGTAGTCAAGGCGAAAGGATCCACTAGCCTAGGCCTCAAAGGCCACTCATTCAGCAGAGGCAACCCTAGAAAATAAAAACAGCTTTGATGCACTGAAGGAAGATGAAGCCCTAGATCCAGAAGCAACAACAGTTAAGGAAGACCCTCTAGCAGATGAAAGCCTCCCGGATTCCACCCCCCCAAATTCAGTAGCAACGAGAGAAATTTGGGCTTCAGATCCAGAACCCTCTGCCCATGCAGGTCTGGTTACAATCCCCTCTAGCGGCTCTAGGGAAACTTCTAAACCTAAAGACAATTCAGTTCCATCTCCACCCCTTACCCGAGGGTGAAGGACCAACAAAGTGTGCAGAGAAAAGGAGGCGGCCTCCAACATTTCTTTAGGTTCTCAGAAAAAGTTGGATTCCTACATTAAGGGGAAAATTTCAGCCCCCTCGGTTTAATGCTTTGCTTCTATCTTCTACTATGCTCACAGTTTGTGAGAATTTACTCATGTATGAATTCTTTGTCATTTTCTCGAATTAGCTCAAGGAGCAGATGGGATTGGTCTCCCAAGACATTCACAAGAAGGTTGGCAGCACTGTTAGAGGTCACCAACCTTCTTCAGAGTTGTAACTTTCTGATTCTGGCTTGCCAGAATGTCGCTTAATGCAACATAACCGTTTTCGTAAAAAAAATATATATATAGGAGACTAGGAGGTATAATTACAACTAATGGCCTAAAGTCGACATAAATAAAATAACATTAATAATATAATATGCCCCAATTAAGGGGTGATGAGCCAATATTAGGGATTAACATGCCCCTCCCCTTGAGACAAGTGTTGTCTGCAACGCTTGAGTAACTCTGGATGCTTCTGTATAAAAGACTCATCTTCCCAAGTGGAATCTTCAGTCGGTAGTTTCCTCCATGTAATGAGATACTCTGAAATGGATCTATTCCTCAGCTGGCGAATTCTTGTGTCAGTGATGGCTTCAGGTTTGTTGATGGGAGAAATTGAACGCTCGTCAACTGGAGAAGTGGATCTAGTCTGAGGTTGTCTAAATAACCCAAGCCATTTGGGATGATCCACCCCGACGGGTTTAGCGGCTCCGTTGGCCGATCTAAGTCCTAGAAAAATGAAAGAAAACTAACTAAACAAACTAATCTAAATGAAAACAATAATTAAAGAAAACTAATCAACAAATCTGGAATAAATATATACAGTCTATTGTCTATACTATACAACAATAATTCTATGAAATTAAATGTTCAATTATTAACAGAGTTAAATCTTAATCACAAATGTACAATATTTACAGTTTACAGATTTTAAATTGAAAACCTGAAAAACCATTTGTGAGCTGTCCTATGACAACAAAGCTATTATTTTTTATTTTTATAATCTTTTATGAGAAAGAAATTAAATAAAAACTATCTAAGCTAATCAACTAAAATAATAATTCTAACTATGAATCTAAACTATATATATACCTATCTAAACTACTTAAATAACACTAATAAATTAACTATTAAATAACAAATAGCAAACTGACCTGAAGTAACGCTTCAGGTTTTCCCTGTATCCAATCGTTGATTTAGTTGTTCGGTGGGAGAAAACTCGCACCAATTTCTCCACAATATTCTCGTAAACAGGAAGCAACAGTGCTCTTCAAATATAAATGACAGGACAAACAAGACAAAAAAAATGACAGTAATCTTATAATTTACAAATCATCACATTTAGATAAATCTGTTTTGCAAAGATTTGTACAAAATGATTCATTTAACGAAGAAGATAAACCTTTAATTCATTAAATTGAAACAAGGTAATTGTTGTACTTTTAAAATAAGAGAGATCAGATATGGATGACACATAAAACAAATCACATCAACCTGCAACGAATTACGATAGCTAAAGTAGTCGATAATTGATTGCAAACTGATATGAAGAAAACTTGAAATAAAAGTTTGATATATTGAAAGCTAAAGCTGTTACAAGACATCCACTTTCATCCCAGCTTATATCATCATAAATCCATAGTCTATTCTCCCAATCGTGATGATGGGTCCTTTACAAAAAATAACAAGTATTTAAAGGCCACAGGGTAAAACATCCCTGTGGGAATTATCAAAACAATTTACAAAAAATCTGGAAATAATCTCCCAAGTCTCTATTCCTGACTTAAGCTAACAACCTAAAACAAAAGTATATCACAAAAGTATCTCCTAAACTACCACAGGATGCCCAATTTGCCATTGAAATTCGTAGGTACCAAGGATGTAGGAAAACAAATCGGTCAGGATAACTTTGAATTGACGAAGGCCATTGCTGCTTCAACATTTCTGAAGACAATTGAACCGGTGGTTTTTTGTTTCTTCTCTTTGGCTTGTAGTCTGTCGTTCTCCTTTGACAACATTGTCACTCATTCCTCTAATGATTTGATCTTAGATTGCAATAGGGGAACGTCTGTGTAATAACGTTCAAGCTAGGAATTGCATTGGGTACATGGTGATTGATCGGGCTTTGGTATCACAGCTGAGGGTTCTTTCAAGTAACCACGGGTGTCACTGTGAAGCTTAATTCCCGAGAATTTAGGATCGTTCTTGAGGCATGGAGGTAAGTTGGAAACATAGTCATAGGGTTCCATAGAGAAAAGGCCATGAAAGTAGGGGTATTCCTCGGCTAGGAAACGTTTGATCTCCGAGTCTGAATCCTCACTCAAGACGATAGGCTTTTGGTCAGTACTTTGCTTGGGCTTGTTCCTAGCACATCTCGATATCCATCGTGAATTTTTTGTTCCCTTACTGTTGACAGCAGTATCACCTTTGTATTTCTTCCTCACAGGCCTCTTGACGGCTTTAGTATTGTCTTTAGCACATGGGTCGGTCATGGTATTGGGTAGGTCCATGTTGGGGAAATTCGAGGGTTTGACAGAGGGTAGAAGGGTAGGAGGTGGCATGGATGGCACAACCAGTGTTTCAGTAACCACAACCTTGTCAATTTGGACACACTCGGGAGTGGCAAAGCCATTCCTAGATAGGAAGGCTTGCCAACAGTCACCACTAAGGCTCAGATGATGAACAATAATAACTTTGATCAAGTAGTGATGGAAAAGGTTGCTATCAGCCTTCTCACACTTGAATCGCTTGGACATCTTGTACATACTGCGTAAGAGATAATGTGGCATATTTAGAGGGTAGCCTATAAAGTTCATCAATAACCGAAGATGATACAGAAATACCAAGCGATAACGACCTTCACAGGTCACAAACTGCTTAACAATTGCCAAAATATCGTGCCACCTGGGTTTGAGGGTAGTGATAGGCATACCTCTATCACAGGTAACAATATTCCTTGATGTGAATAGGAGTGGCCACGACACCTCGTCTACTTTTGGAATTTTTAAACCATCTTTGTCATGTAGTTGGTAGTCCTGTAGCTGAGCTTAGGAATTCCTCATTTAGCTCGAGTTGGAAATCTACGACCTTAGGCCTGCATCCGTCAAAGGTGAGGGCGAACTGTTGGGAAATCGAAAGGTTGAAACCCTCAAATCTTTGGATAAACACCAGCCAGCCACTATTTTCCAAATCCTCATGAGCATTGTCGAATAGCAACAGAGTTTCGATACCATTTAGTTCTATGCGCACCACAGGTGCCATAGAACAGAATACACAGTGAGCAGGGTGAACAGTCAAGGGTTTGAATAGGGTATACACCGAATCGATAGCTCACAGGCTTCCCCAAAACCAACAGAGGTAACTCGGGATAAAGGGGAGGCATTAATGCCTAAGTGTGTGAAGGTGGTGGAAGGAAATAAACCCATGCAAAACAATCATTTCCAAATGTACAATCGACGAGGCACATGGTGATTCAAATCGTTATTGGTATATGTTAAAAACAATGCCATTCAAACAGTTAATAAAATCTATGGTAAGTCGACCCAAATGTTTTCACAAGCATGGTTTTAAAATCAAAACAATGTTTCGAATAAGGATATGACCATAAAACTTATACATTGTATGAAGCTATTGAACCAAGGGTCTAATCACCATATTAATGCGTTGTTATGAACCCATTGAATTTGATCAAAAGCAATAGAGCATCAAAGACTATTCAATCAAAGACTATTCAATCAAGGACTCAATCATAAAAATATCATCACAATCTTATAAAAATGAAGTCATATTAACAACAACAAAAAAAATTGTCAAATGAGTGAAGGTTTTGGCGTCTTGCTAACTGTGCAACTATAATTAAATTGAAAATGTAATGAACACATAGACAAGAGTGACCATAATAATCCAGTGACGATTTTAATGCCATTGACGTGACTTCGAAATCAAATTTTTCACGCTTGTAGACGTGAAAACGAGAACAATGGCCAGTGTGCAAATGCGCAAAATAATAGTGTTGTTTTATTCAAAGATTGTTTTGAAAATCAAGGGTTCCAAAACACTCGTGTAGGAAGCTTATAAGGATAGGATAAAAATGCGAAATGGTTGCCAACAATGGCGACACACTGGTAGAAGCAGTTATCTCTACCAAAAGAACAAATTCAGATTATGATAATAAGAATAATTCAAACTCAAAAACAACCAGAAAATTGTTTAAACATCATTATTAATCAAATATTCCAGTAGTGTTTAAAGGATGAAAACTGATGACAGTCTTAAGACAAGCGAATCACGATATTAAAGATAGAATCTCCAATACTGTTGACAGGGCCACTGCTGCTAGCAGGCGTCCATAGCCTCGATAGGGTTTCCATTTAACCCACTCTGATATTTGTATCCTGCCAAGAAGTTCCAGATTAGAATAAAGGACATTTTAAGGTTAAGAGGTTTCATATTTACAAATTTTCATATACCCGACATTGCTTCGCTGCCATCGGGCCTGTTCAGTACCTCGGCGAAGTTGTCTTGGTGTCATGCATGCATTTTCCCACTGCCAGCAGACCTGTTCAGCATCCCGGTGGGTTTACAATCACTTCCCACAGCTCTTTTAAATATTTATTTTATTTTTTAAAGATATATGATCCAGCGGGGTGATGCTGAAAATTATGATATTTTAACATATTTTTTACAGACCTCAACATAATTTTTTAGAACTTTCCTTCATTAAGATCTAGAGATGGTTTGTTTACGAAGTGAACCTTCTAAAGTAGGGAGACATCTTCTGAGTAGTTCCTTTAAGGAACAGGGACAACGTGAGAAGATAATAGATGATCGTGACAGGCTTTACTTACAGATCGAAATCAATTAGCTTCTTTCAAACAACAGTCTTTGCCAACACAGATGTAAATTTTAGAAGTATATAATTGATGTTTACACAATTTTTCAGTAGTCATTTTAGTGAAATAATTTTTTGTTTTCCTTGCCTGAACAGTTCCAAAATTCAGGTATGTGTATTTCCAAAAACAAAAACTGATACGCGTAAGGGGAAAAATCGAAATCAAAACAGTAAAAGAAAAGAAAAAAGAAAAATGTGTACATAGTATACAAAGGGTTGTCATCAAGCAAAATATATTTTCAGAGCTTGGCCATTCACCAGATAGGTGTTTGGCTATCCCTCTAAACTCTGTAATCAGAAAGAGTTGGGACCCAATTTCTCAATGATTAAAAACGGTCCAAGCCATAAGTTCTAAAACTTCATGTGCTCTCCCTTTCCCTCATGCAGTTTGTCCCATTTCAAGACAAGATCACCTACTTCGAAGTTCTTATCAGAGGCAGATTTGACATCAAACCAGCTTTTAACCACTAGTTGATGCTGATCTAACTTACATTTAGTTTGGGCTCTTACCTCTTCTAGTTTCATTAAAGCGTTAATTCGGTTCTCCAAAGGGTAACAGTCTTCTTCTTATATTTTCTACGATAGCTATAGTGAGGGAAGAAGGATATGTGGTGGAAGAATTGCTTCTCTACCATAGATGAGAAAAAAGGGAAAGTTACCTACAACAGTTTTTGGTGTTACCCTATTAGCCCAAATTGCGTTTAACAGTGCATTATGCCAGTTTTTGTGATTTTCAGATACCGTTCTCTTGATGATTTTAATCAGATTCTTATTTGTTGATTCTGCCAATCCATTGCCCTGGGGGTAATAACTGGCAGAATACTTCAATTTAATTCCTTTTTCTAGAGCGAATTCACTCATCTCAAGATACGAAAAGTAAGAAGCGTTATCGAATACTAAACAGTCGGGTATACCAAAATGAGTAATAATATTCGAATTTAAAAAGGCAATTACCTGACTAGTATTCACAGTTCTTAATGCGGCAGCTTCAGACCACCTGGTGAAATAATTTGTGGCTATTATGATAAAATTATGCTGTTGTGAGGATGTTGAATTGATTGGACCTATAATGTCAAGGCCCCACTGCTGAAAAGGAGAGTCTACTAAAATAGGCTGCAAAGGAAAGGCTGGTTTCTATAACTGCCTGGATGTTTTTTGACAAATAATACACTTGCGACACAAGGCATGGGCATCTCTAAAAAGTGTAGGCCAGTAATAACCGACTCTCAAAACTTTATGGGAAGTGGTGTCACCACCAAAATGCCCACCAACTTCTCCTGCATGCAACTCTAGTAAGACTTTTTCTGCTTCATCTTTCTCAAGACAGCGCATCAATATGCCATCAAAATTTTGACGAAACAGGATACCATTAACCAAATGAAAGGAGGTGGATTTTAACCTTAACGCTCTTCTTTTAGTGGGATCCAGGTGACGGGGGGCTGACCCATGTTCAAGACAGAATTTTATATCATCATACTAGGGACTGACAGAGTTTTATGTACAACAGATTGCATTTTGATTGTGCCATCCTAGGTTTGACATATCATTCTCTTCTTATTGTCATGCTGTTGAATCAAAAACTAACTTGCATAACCCTTGGCCTCTCACTATCTGAGCTGGGGTAATTTCTATGTCATACTCCTGTAAGGAGATAACCCAGTTAGCCCTCTTTTCACCTAGTTCTTTCTGCACTAACAGGTTCCTGACGGATGGATACGGGACAATAACTTTCATCCTAGATTTCAAAAGATAAGACCGAAAGTGCTTGACTGCTTTGAAAATAGTGTAGGCTTGATGAACTACCACTAGGTAATTAAGTTTAGTGCCTTTGAAAGCAAAGCTCATAAAGGCAATGGGTACTTCATTATTTTCAGCGTTCTTTTGAGTTAGGACTGCAGCGTAGGAGCGGTTAGAAGCAAAAGTGTAGAGCGTGACGTCTTGCAAAAAGTTGGGGCTCATGAGAGAAGGAGCGTCTATTATGGCCTTTTTTATTGCATTAAAATCTTGATTTTCTAAGGGTCCCCAATGATATTGTGCGTCTTTCTTAATTAAATTCTGTAAAGGTCTGACCATTTCGGAGAAACTGGGGATGAATCTCCTAACGAAGTTTATCTGGCCTAAGAAAGACTGCATAGACTTTTTGGATGTAGGAGGGGGAAGTTTCAAGATGACTTGAGTCCTTTCGAGGTCGATAATCATCCCTTTGCTTGACATAATAAAACCTAAGAGTTTACCTTGTTCTACTGCGAAGATAGATTTTTTAGGATTCAAGGAAATGTCGTATTTACGACATCGCTGTAGAACAACTCTTAAATGAGCTAGATGATCGGTTTTGTTTTTATAAAATACAGTAACATCATCCAAGTAAACTACGACGGATTGATTGATTAAGCCTCAGAAAGCGATTTCCATCGCTCTCTGGAAAGTGGCACCGACATTAATTAATCCAAAGGGCATTTTTCGATAAGCGTAGGTGCCCCATGGAGTGCGGAAGGTAGTTTTAAGTTGGTCTGGAGGAGACATCAGGACTTGGTTGTACCCTGAAAAACCATCCAATAAGGATAGCCTCTCAAAACCATATACCTATTGAAGGATCTGTTCCATGGGTGGGACAGGGTAGTTGTCTTTATCAGACGCTCTATTAAGGTTTCAGAAATCGACGCATAGTCTAATTTCCCCACTTTTCTTCCGGACAAGGACAAGGTTAGAAACCCATTGAGTGTGCCTAACTGGGAAAATTATCTTAGCATTTAGGAGTTTATTTAATTCTTTTTTGACGGTCGGTTTGAGCTTAGGGTGCATTTTTCTTAATTTTTGTTGAAAGGGAAAGGTTTGGGGTTTCATAGGAATGACGTGTTGTATGATGTTAGGGTCGAAAGTTTTAAGGTCATCATACATCCACACAAAAACATCTTTAAATTCTTTAAAAAAATTAACAAATGCTTCTTTTTCTTGTTCAGAACACCCCACCCCTAAATTAATGCACTGCGGATTATCATTAGTTCCTAAGTTTACTTTTTCATATGATAACAAGGAACTATTGTTTTTACAGTTGACCGATTTTTTGAATTTATCTTGAAGATCATAAAATTTATCTAATCTAACTACATATTTAGGGATCAAATTTACCATGTCCGATGAAGATTCAGGAGATCTTGGATCTGGTATTACCGTGAAATCACACAAATTGTCGTCATGAGTGCATTCGTTGATCACCGTGCCTTGAAAAGTTTCTTCCATATGCAGGAAGCTAATAATTTGTTGATCGTTGTCGAAGACTCTCCAATTCATGATGTTGTCGGGAACGGATGGCCTGAACAAAATTTCGATGGAGAATGCATTTAGGGGCACGCCTTCTACAGGAAAGAGTTTGGAAGCTACGTCAGCTAATAGATCAGCTTCAGAGTTATTCAATCTAGGAATAGAATTTACATTGAAATCAGAAAACTTATTCATAAAATTCCATACCTCGGATTGGTAGCTTCTAATATGCGGAGATAGACAGTGGATAGAATCTCTTACCTGTCTAACCACGATTTCAGAATAGCCAAAGACAGTCAAGTTTTGAATGTTCATATCTAAAGATTTTCTGAGGCCCTGCAGTAGAGCCTCATATTCTGCTGTGTTATTAGTACATTCAAATTCTAACCTACATGCAATCAAGGTTTTGTTACCTGCTGGATCAATAATAACGCAGCATGCACCAGCTCCTTCTTTGGACTTCGACTCGTCAAAATAAAGAGACCAAATTTGATTTTTATCGAGTGCATGAGACCATTGTGTAGAAGCTACTGGCTACACATATGCTACAATCTCAAACTGTTGTTCTGGGTTGGAGATATCTGAAGTCTCAGCCATGAAATTTCCGAAAAAGGTATCCATCCCTTGTATTTCGAGAGAATCGGCAGAAGGTGTAAATGGTTCGTTGGGATCATTCAAATCTGTGACTGTGAGCTTTAGGTAGCGTTCACGATTTACCTTGATCTTGTTGGGATTTCCATTCTCGGGTAGCCATAGGTGAGACCAATCTGTCGCGAAATAGCCGTGAAGCTGCTCTCACCAGTCCCTGCTTAAAAATAGACCATACACTTCTGGAATATCCACAACAATAATATCAATCACTTGATGAACTTTGGGGTTAGACGATAATCTTATGAGCACATTCCTTAATTCGCCTACAACTTTAACATAGTTCGATCAAGTTGGATGATTTTTAAAGTGGATGGTTCAACCTTAGCATTAATCTTCTAACATATAGACCATGGCATCACATTGGATGATGCTCCTGAGTCTACCATAAAATTGTGCACGTTTCTATTAAAGATTTCGAAAGTTAACAAGAATGGAGGTACATTCCTGCGAGTACTAAGGGTGGTAGTTTGTGGCTTTTTACTCACAATTTCTAAAGCTAATTTATCTACATTTGTTACATTATTTACAGGAAGGCTTCCTTTATCGTGAGGATCAGCATTATTCTTAGTGGAAGTCTTCTGAGGAACTTTGTTCTAAACAACCTTGTTTAAATTACCATTTTTTCTATTCTCTGTGATGTTCTGTAACATTTTTTGTAGCAGAAACATAAATTTTAATAACTCATAAACATAAATGTTATCCCTTAACTTTTTAATATCTTCAACTAAATCATAATCTAAGTTGGGGTTTACATGACTCTGTTTAGTCTCAGCTGGTTTAGATTTCTTTGGAGGCAAAGCCGTAGTGTTTTCGGAAGAAGGTTTGTTTGTTGTCTTACTCCTAGTATTGTAGGGATAGACTGTCTCGAATTTAGCTTGAAAAATGCTATCCAATAAGTGTCCAAAAATGTTCGTAGAAGATTATCCTTCTTCAACTGTCTCTTGTTCAACTACCTCTTCAGGAATCTTAGGAGGCATCAAGTTATCCTAGGCTTCTAGAATTGTTTGAAGGGTGAATTGCAGACTTTCTAGATTAAGGCTCTCGGTAGTAGGATTAGGTCAGTTGGTGGGAAAAGGCTTCCTGAACGGGGGTTTGTAGGGCCCTTTGCTCGAAGAATCTTCTCCGGCCTTCCTTTTCAAATCTATAACTTGATTTGACAGTTTTTGAACGACTTTAGTTAGGTTTTCTAAATCCGAGCTTTCAGGTTGTGTTTTACTTTGAGTAGGTCTAGGGAGGATTTTGATCTTCTTTTTGGAAAATGAACTAGTCTCTGTTTCATTTCTAGAAGTGTCTTTTAAACTAAGTATGTCTTTTTCAATATGGCTAGCCTCTTCGAAGGCTTCTAACAACGTGGCTTTCTTAGATCGTTTAACCCAAATGGCTATACTTTGATGCAACGCTTTAGTATAGTATGCTATGATAAGATTCTCAGCAGGCATCGAATCCGTAGGGATTCGGTTCTTAAGTGTTAAGAATCTTTGATTAAACTCTTTAATTTTCTCTTTTGGGTTCATTCTTAAGATAGAAAGCTCCATAACTATAACTTTCGGGGACTTATCATCTCTGAATTTTTCTAGAAAGCATGACTCAAACTTTTCCCAAGACACGATGGTATGGGGTTGTTGGGCAAAGTACCAGGTAGTGGCATTGCCCTCAAAAGTGTAGTGGAACAACCTACAGACTACGTCTTCATGCTCGACATTGCGGATTCTAATGGCTAACATAAAAAATTTAATGTGATCTTCGACGATCTATTTAGAGTCAGGGTCAAACTTGGGAATCCACTTCTCCGGATGTTTGGGTAAGGGATGTTGAGCCCTAGGCATAGCTACGGCATCCTGGTCGAGCCAAGGTCTGGTAGGATTGTTCTAGTTGTCCATTGGTGTAGGCGGTGTGGAAGGCTGAGAAGGGGAACCGCCTTCCTCAGAAGAGTCTTCTCCCGAAGAAGAAGGAGATGATGGAGGTGGTGAGGGTGGTATTCCAGATCCCCCTGCAGCAGGAGTGAGGATTGGATATGTAGGGTTTAAAGTGAGGTTTGTGCCTCCAAGTTGTTCTCTGATATCAAAGAAATCTAAAGGTTGGTCCAAAGGCTGATTTGGTTGCCTTAAACGGGCGAAAGCACTATGTGTTCTTAAAAGATATTGGCGAACAATCTCTTGTACGTCACCATCTGTAGGATTTGGGGTTGTTGGTTCAACTGTGATCTGTATATCATCATTTGATGTGGTTGTTGTTTGAGGGGGAATGTTATCATTTGAATGGCTTCTTATCACTATAGGTGAGCAGTTAGGTGGTGGAGAAGTCTTACGACCGCCTCGTGCCATTAATAAATTTCAGGCCCTCCTTCTAGCGCCATTTGTTGATGAGCGAAATTGAACGCTCGTCAACTGGAGAAGTGGATCCGGTCCGGGGTTGTCTAAATAACCCAATCCGTTTGGGATGATCCACCCCAACGGGTTTAGCGGCTCCGTTGGCCAATCTAAGTCCTAGAAAAACGAAAGAAAACTAACTAAAGAAACTAATCTAAATGAAAACAATAATTAAAGCAAACTAATAAACAAATCTGGAATAAATATATACAGTCTATTGTCTATACTATACAACAATAATTCTATGAAATTAAATGTTCAATTATTAACAGAGTTAAATCTTAATCACAAATGTACAATATTTACAGATTACAAATTTTAAATTGAAAACCTGAAAAACCATTTGTGAGTTGTCCTATGACAGCAAAGCTATTATTTTTTATTTTTATAATCTTTTATGAGAAAGAAATTAAATAAAAACTATCTAAGCTAAGCAACTAAAATAATAATTCTAACTATGAATCTGAACTGTATATATACCTATCTAAACTACTTAAATAACACTAATAAATTAACTATTAAATAACAAATAGCAAACTGACCTAAAGTAACGCTTCATGTTTGCCCTGTATCCAATCGTTGATTTAGCTGTTTGGTGGGAGGAAACCCTCACCAATTTCTCCACAAGATTCTCGTAAACAGGAAGCAACAGTGCTCTTCAAATATAAATGACAGGACAAACAAGACCAAAAAAAATGACAGTAATCTTATAATTTACAAATCACCACATTTAGATAAATTTGTTTTGCAAAGAATTGTACAAAATGATTCATTTAACAAAGAAGATAAACCTTTAATTCATTAAATTGAAACAAAGTAATTGTTGTACTTTTAAAATAAGAGAGATCATATATGGACAACACATAAAACAAATCACATCAACCTGCAACGAATTACAATAGCTAAAGTAGTCAATAATTGATTGCAAACTGATATGAAGAAAACTTGAAATAAAAGTTTGATATATTGAAAGCTAAAGCTGTTACAAGACATCCACTTTCATCCCATCTTATATCATCATAAATCCATAGTCTGTTCTCTCAACCGTGATGATGGGTCCTTTACAAAAAATAACAAGTATTTAAAGGCCATAGGGTAAAACATCCCTGTGGGAATTATCAAAATAATTTACAAAAAATCTGGGAATAATCTCCCAAGTCTCTATTCCTAACTTAAGCTAACAACCTAAAACAAAACTATATCACAAAAGTATCTCCTAAACTTCCACAACATGCCCAATTTTCCATTGAAATTCGTAGGTACCTGGGCTGTAGGAAAACAAATTAGTCAGGATAACTTTGAATTGGCGAAGGTCGTTGCTGCTTCGACATTTTTGAAAACAATTGAACCAGTGGTTTTTTGTTTCTTCTCGTTGGCTTGTAGCCTGTCATTCTCCTTTGACAGAACTGTCACTCGTTCCTCTAATGATTTGATCTTAGATTGCAATAGGGGAACGTCCATGTAATAATGTTCAAGCTAGGAATTGCATTGGGTACATGGTGATTGATCGGGCTTTGGTATCACAGGCAAGGGTTCTTTCAAGTAACCAGGGGTGTCACTGTGAAGCTTAATTCCCAGGAATTTAGGATCGTTCTTGAGTCACGGAGGTAAGTTGGAAACATAGTCATAGGGTTTCGTAGAGCAGAGGCCATGAGAGTAGGGGTATTCCTCGGATAGGAAACGTTCGATCTCCGAGTCTGAATCCTCGCTCAAGACAATAGGCTTTTGGTCAGTACTCTTCTTGGGCTTGTTCCTAGCACATCTCGATATCCATCATTCATTTTTCTTTCCCTTACTGTTGACAGTAGTATCACCTTTGCCTTTCTTCCTCACAGGCCTCTTGACGACTTTAGTATTTTCTTTAGCACACGGGTTAGTCATGGTATTGGGTAGGTCCATGTTGGGGCAATTCTAGGGTTTGACAGGGGGTAGAAGGGTAGGAGGTAGCACGACTGGCACAACCAGTGTTTTAGTAACCACAACCTTGTCCATTTGGACACACTTGGGAGTGGAATATCCATTCCTAGATAGGAAGGCTTGCCAACAGTCACCACTAAGGCTCAGATGATGAACAATAATAACTTTGATCAAGCAGTGATGGAAAAGGCTGTTATCAACCTTCTCATGCTTGAATCGCTTGGACATCTTGTACAGACTATGTAAGAGATAATGTGGCATATTTAGAGGGTAGCCTATAAAATTCATCAATAACCGAAGATGATACAGAAATACCAAGCCATAACGACCTTCACAAGTCACAAACTGCTTAACAATTGCCAAAATATCATGCCACCTAGGTTTGATGGTAGTGATAGGCATACCTCTATCATAGGTAACAATCTTCCCTTATGTGAATAGGAGTGGCCACGACACCTCGTCTACTTTGGAATTTTTAAACCACCTTTTCCCTGTAGTTGGTAGTCCTGTAGTTGAGCTTAGGAATTCCTCATTTAGCTTGAGTTGAATATCTCCAACCTTATCCCTGCATCCATCGAAGGTGAGGCCAAACTGTTGGGCAAACGAAAGGTTGAAACCCTCAAATCTTTGGATAAACACCAACCAACCACTATTTTCCAAATCCTCACGAGTATTGTCGAATAGCAACAGAGTTTGGATACCATTTGGTTCTATGCGCACCACAGGTGCCATAGAACAGAATACACAGTGAGAAGGGTGAATGGTCAAGGGTTTGAATAGGGTATACGCTGGATCGATAGCTCACAGGCTTCCCCAAAACCAACAGAGGTAACCCGAGATAGAGGGGATGCATTAATTCCTAAGTGTGCGAAGGTGGTGGAAGGCAATAAACCCATGCAAAATAGTCATTTCCAAATGTACAATAGATGGCACACATGGTGATTCAAATCATTATTGGTATATGTTAAAAACAATGCCATTCAAACAATTAATAAAATCTATGGTAAGTCGACCCAAATGTTTGCACAAGCATGGTTTTAAAATCAAAACAATGTTTCGAATAAGGATATGACCATAAAACTTATACATTGTATGAAGCTATTGAACAAAGGGTCTAATCACCATATTAATGCGTTGTTATGAACCCATTGAATTTGATCAAAAGCAATAGAACATCAAAGACTATTCAATCAAATACTATTCAATCAAGGACTCAATCATAAAAATATCATCACAGTCTTATAAAAATGAAGTCATATTAACAACAACAACAAAAAACTGTCAAATGAGTGAAGGTTTTGGCGTCTTGCTAACTGTGTGACTATAATTAAATTGGAAATGTAATGAACACATAGACAAGAGTGACCATAATAATCCAGTGACGATTTTAATCCCATTGACATGACTTCGAAATCAAATTTTTCACGCTTGCAGTCGTGAAAACGAGAACAAAGGCCGGTGTGCAAATGCGTGAAATAATAGTGTTGTTTTATTCAAAGATTGTTTTGAAAATCAAGGGTTCCAAAAAACTCGTGTAGGCAGCTTATAAGGATAGGGTAAAAATGTGAAATGGCTGCCAACAAGGTTCCAATATGATTTTTCCTTCCTCGTCAAGTTCTAGAAATATAGTTTGTATAGTTTGTATAGTTCCAATATAGTTTGATTTTCCCTTACTGGGTGTACTCATGAAGATGCAAGCAACTCTAATTTGTATGCCATAGTACCAATGTTTTGCAACACCTTATAAGGGCCATAGTACTTTGGTGATAATTTATTATCCTTCTTGGCTTGCTTGATGGACATTTGTTTGTATGGTTGTAGTCTTAAAAACACCCAATCCCCTACTTCAAAACTTCTTTCACTACGATGTTGATCTACTTGTTGTTTCATGCGATTATGTGCCATGGTCAGGTTATCCTTTAAGATTTGGAGAACTTGTTGTTGATTCTCGATGTGATCTTCCACTGCTTGAACCTTAGATTTTTCTTTTAGAGAAGAAGTGATGGAAGGAGGGTGGTATCCATAAAGTGCCATAAATGTTGTTATTTTTGTTGCAGTATGAAAGGAAGTGTTATACCACCATTCTGCGAAGGGTAACCATTTGAACCATTGTGTTTGTTTATCAGAGACAAAGCAACGAAGGTAGCCTTCCAGACATTTGTTCACTATATTGGTTTGTCCATCAGATTGAGGATGATAGGATGAGCTATGAGCCAATTGAGTACCCAAACA
>ML782955.1:498249-513242 GCA_009831015.1 Picea engelmannii | reverse complement strand
TAGGATTTTCTGGAGGCTTAGTTGGTGTAGAAGTTCCCTTTTTTGGTGGCATGTTGGCCAAGTATCACTTTTGAACCTTGATTTTGAGGTGGTTCTGCTAGACAATATTTATTCTGTTGTATCTCCCAAGTTTCAGCCCTTCTAGGTATGAAACTTTATTTTATGTAGTTCTCTGATATTTCTTCTCTGCAATGCCACAGGTCTGATCAAAATTGGATGTGCAAAGTGGAATTTATGGTAACTTCCCCACAACTTGCCGATTTTTGTCCTTTCCAAGAGATTTCACTTGTATAGCATGCCCTGCACAAAATAATTGATATAAAATTCTGAAAATCACACCAGAAATACTACAGACTATCTGCGATCCAATGAAACCAGCCCCACTCAATTTGGATACTCTAGGAAGAAGTTATGATTGTTTTACCTAGAACACCTTATTGAGACTAGTCAATAGGACTAGTCAGATACCCTATCTTACACAGGGCGTATCTACAAATTTAAGATGACCCAGAAGATTAAATTTTTACCACGGATACCTTACTAATTTATGTAAATATTCACTAAAGTTCAGGGTCTGAAACATTACAGAAAAAAAAATTATAGAGAAAATTCCGCAATGACTCATTTCAAGATGATTCCAGAACCCTATCTTGTACAGGATCTATCTCCGAAAGTATAAGGCCTCAGGAGCTGAATTCTCATCGCAACGTACCTTGATCCATATACTAAATATCCTCCAAGACGTTGCTTCTGAAACATTGTAGAAACAAGGTTATAGAAAAAATTCCAAGTTGTCTCAGATGTAGCAGCGAAACCCCAAGACCTTGAGCTCTGATACCATATGTTAAGAACCAAATACCAATATAGCATAGAAAACCTCAGAAAAAGTACTCAACGCCTTGAAAAAGAGATAATTTCAGATAATAAGCCTCTTCGAGGGGGAAACCTCCTTTTACCCCACTTAAATGTTCAAGTACCAGATGATTCAAAATGAAAATGTCTCCTTGGTATATATAGGAGACTAGGAGGTATAATTACAACTAATGGCCTAAAACTGACATAAATAAAATAACATTACTAATATAATATTCCCCAATTAAGGGGTAATGAGACAATATTAGGGCTTAACATAAATAGAGGTTGAGAGGACCTAGGTCGGAGAGGTACTAGTTTTGGGTATTGATATTGATTGTTGTTGGTTAAGGGATTATTGTACTATGAGAGAGAGGAGTGTTGAGAGGAGAGACTTCTAGTATTGTAAGATCTTCAACTGGGTGTGAAGATCAAGTCCTGCAGTTGGGTGTGCAGGAAGGTGAGAGACAGAGAGAACAAGAGAGAAGATATGTTGGCCAAAAGCACAGATCAGAACTGTAAGATTTATCTTAATATATCATAAGCATAGTTCTGTGGATGTAGCTCCAGAGAGAGGGTGAACCACGTATATCTTGTGTTGTGTGAATGATTAATGATTTGACCTATATCATTTTTATACTGTTATTTGCATTACTGTGTTAGATCAAGATCTATAGATGCGCAGAGTAGATCTTGCTGATAAGTGATATATGAATATTGTGATTGTTGTTATACAAGATCCACTTGATATTCCCTTGGTTGTAGACATCTCTGTCCTGCAACCCCCTCATTGTTGCTTCAGGTGAGACTGCATCTGCTTCGCATGTGTTTCTGAAAGGGCCAGTAGCTAGGGCTTGTTGGTGCGCTCTTGGAGTGAACCCTGGGTCTGCCCCTGTGCCAACAGTCTCCCATGTTAAAATCTCCAATGTTTGCATTCAGTCTGAACATTCTAGTTGTTCTGGTTCCTCTTTTCCACTGAACATTCTAGTTGTTCTAGTTCCTCTTTTCCTGGATCTTTACTAATAGTTTTGGACATTCCTCCATATCATGTTCCGATGCACGACAATACATAAAATTCGTTGGTGGAAGTGGACATTCTCTTGCGTAATGTCTCGATTGTTGACAATTGTGACATGTGATTGGTCCTCTACCTCGTCTGAAACCTCCTCTATAGCCTGCTCAGTCTCCTCTTGGCATGTTATATTGAGGCGCTCAATTATACTGCACAGTATTATACTGAGGTTATGTTGTGTTGTACTGTGGTTGCACATTGTTATATGATTTTTACACAGTATTATATTGCTACTGCGCAGTGTTGTATGGAGCTGGAACTTGATTGAACTGTGGTGTGGCTTGCCCCATCATCATTTCTTCATGTATTCTGTATGCATCTGATGTCCTCTCTCTCATCAGCTCCATAGTTCTACAATATTTGTCGTTGTGGCCCACTGGCTTGCAAAAGTTGCAATATGAACTCTTTGGGATTGTCTGGTATTTCTACATCATCGTGTAGTGATATGGATCATGATCCAGTTTCTTGATGATTTCGCACCATAGTCCTCATGTTGGTAATGGATTTGGCATTCCTACTGCCATATACTGTGTGAATGTCGGACATTCATTCTTGTAGTGCCCTTTCGTCCTGCATGTGTTACAACAAACAACTTCTCGTTTGTCTTTACTCTTATTCCAGTTTACCTGAAATGTTGAATTCTTCAGATCCTCCTTAAGTTCTTTGATAGCTAGATCCGTCTGTTGATATTGGTTTTCTTCCAGTTGCATGGATTCCTACAGAGCCTCTATCTGCATCTATAAATTATGTTGTCGCAGTGGATACTTTAACTGTGGGAGTAGTGAGTTGACCAACAGGTGTTGATGTTGCATATCGGTCATGAGATATTTTAACTTTCCCTTCAGTCACTTGAATCTCTGGTCAATCTCCCAAATAGATTCTCCAAGTTTCTGTCGGATTTATATCATCTCATTCATGTATTGATACTCTGAGATCGGCTACTGGAACTCATTTATCAATAATTTCCTAATTTTTGTTAGTGTCCTTGGTGTCCCAGGTGCACTGTTTGTGTCTAGACTCATGTAATAGTCTAGTGCGTTGTCTCTTAGTGTAATAGCTAACTGCACAAGTTTGGTATCTTCATCAATGATCTTGTTTTCTTCCCATATCTTTTCACAAATGAACAAGTGTTTCTTAGGGTTTTTTGTTGCTTCTCCTCGAAATTTTGGTAACCTGATGGTGGGATCGTGTCCTGCCATTCTAAATGTTGAACTACTACCTCCACACAGTGTAGATACTTGAATAGTGTTACCTGAACTAGCTCCTCCAGTTGTTGTTCCTTGTGGAGATGTACTTCCTACTGTCTGACTACTTCTGAACTTCGTTTGTCTAAATGGTGGTGATATCTTTGGTGTATTAGTCACACATGGGTTTATGGGTTCCACATTGACATTAATATGGATAGGATGTATGCCTTCTCTTCCCACTCTTGGACCTCTCATCTTCCTCTCATATGTTGCATGCAATATTTCCTCAATATTCTCCACAGCTCATATATCCTCTACCTCTTCCTCATCACTTACCAAGCCTTCCCTCATGGCTACGTCTCTCTTCTTGGTATTCACCTTGTATTGGTAGGGTACTCTGCTATGGTTCTTTCCAGTTGTCACCATGATCTGCTTGATCTAGTCGTCATCCATCATGATTGGGTCCAAGGTTCCTCCTTCTTTCCATTATCTTTTCCTCCTTCCATTTCTCCTCTTTCTGTCAGTTCTTCCCCCCTTCCCCCATGCACGCAGGGAAGTTTAGTTGTCTAACTCCATTGTCATTATCCCTTTGTTATTTAGCAGTATTTTAATAGAAGTATACAGTGATAAAATGTACCTTCCTCGAGGTCCACATAGAAACTCTTTCTCCCTTGTGTTGTATGACTTCGATGTGTCTACTGCAAACTCCATTATAAATCCTTCCACAATACTATCGAGCCAAAATTCTATTGTGTGGGTGAATTTGTTGTTCACCTGCTGTAAATGATCAATTTGTTTGGGGTCCCCTCAAGCTGTCGAATCTGGTTCATTGCATGGTTATCCTTCAACCTTATCATCCACTCCTACAATAAGTGTGGAAAATCATAGAAAAAGACTTCATGAAAATCAATAAACACGTATTTCTCAAGATATTTACGGGGTGTTACTCTAGGGTTTTTGTAATCTTTCTGTGAAAACTCTAGCTCTTTGGTTTTTATCCAAGTTTCGATCTCTTCTTTTGTGGGATTCCATGGTCTCAACATCCCCTTTTAGTAGCTCATTGATTTTTTCCCTAATATTTTCTCGATCTGCCTCCGACAGATCTTCAACTTATCTCATCTACTCAATCCTCTTATGTTCCTACCAACGGCAACGAAACCATTTGTTGGTTACTATTCTATTATGTTTGAGTTTGTATTGACCCGGGGCTCATGTCTATTAGGGTTTCCAACAAGGCCTCTAAAACTATCGACCCTCTTGGTAAACCAGAAGGCAACATAGTGCACATATTGCCCTGTGTCATCTCACCCGAGATAGTTTTAATGGGTGGTTGTAAGACTCAAGTGTTTATAGCCTAGGATTGAGTGTGAGATATGAGAATTGTCTATTGAGCCATTATTATAACTTGTAAATGCAATATGTTGTCATTTTCAAATAATAAGGAAATATAACAACTCATTCACTAAACATAGAAAATAACTATTGAAGACAATAAATATATGCATGAATTCATCACATAACATAGATGTACCGTGTTTCACCCCCTCATGGGCTACATCCATAAATATTTGGCTCTCAGCTCTTTCATTATAATCGTTCTGTCACTATAGGGTCGCGCACTTACAATTCTCCTCAGTCAGGTAAGATTTATGTGAGGTGGACTAGATCGCACCAAGATCCTTAGCCTGCGATCTAACCCTCAAGATCTACCCTCCTCCGTCTTCTCTAGATCAACATCTTACACAAGTAGGTCATACAACAAAATATTACATATCGGTTCGCTACAACAGCCCTTTCTACAATAAAAACTAATCTCTGGCAAAATCTGAACCCCTTATGATACGTAAGTATCTATATTTATACATTTTTGTCTCTTCAGTCGTTTACAATACATTACCAAAACCCTAACCCTAACATCGTTAGGTCTTCCATGCATGTGCGCATGTTTTTCTTCCTTCCAGTTGTCGCTTTCCTCATGCATGCTTTCTTTCCCAAAATCGCCTTGATTTTCCGCTTCGGCCTGCTTCCAACAAAGCCCAATTTCCAATTTGGTATTTTTTTCTAGCTTTTCGGATCCTTAACTTCAGGGGCCATTTTAAGGCCCTAAACAACATTTTTTGGGCCCTCCATAGTCACACTATAAATTATGTCACAATGTGGTGGAAAAATATGTAGTCCTTAGATATACCTTTCCAACGGGCGATCGTGTGCCTAAAACAGAGATTGTTTTCAAAATTTATGACCCCGGGAAGTTGATGTACCAACTTACCCCATTGGGGCCCACATGAATTTTGGCGCTTCATCTCCTAGGGTTAGGTTTTTGGATGTTTATGATTTTATCATTTATTATTTATGTTAAAAAGGCCTTTGGATCTTCATTTTAACTATCTTCTTGCAAATGAGTGTAGCTGAAACATCTCTTCTCATAGATAAGATACCACCATTCTAGCTAGCTTGTGTGCTTTTGCATTTTACAGGCTTTTATATTTCAGACAGTTCTTAATATAATATGAGATTTATTGTATTATTGTGTTATGTTCCATATCTCTGTACAATTATTTGGTATATCTTTTTTTTATCTTTTCCTTCATATCACTCCTAAAATAATAAGGATCAAAAACCTCTTACTCACATCCTATTATGCTCTTCACCTCGAACTCCCTCGAGTGTTCCTGGTGAATCAGAACAAGTTACATAAGTAATTTTTTCATATCCCTTTGAATATAACAAACATATGACATAAATTAGGATACAAAGTAATCACCCCATACATGTGCACATCTTGTCTGTTGGTTTCCATGCTTGTTCTATTTGCAAATCACATCAATCATTAGGTGAGGCCACAGGCATCCCGACACCTTATGGTTTGTTTCACAAGATAGGAACTAAAACTATTGTAAGGACCCTAAATGTCCAAATCATCATGCAATCTAGGATAGTTCCATTTTTCGCAAGCAAACACTTAGGAAGTTTAAAATATTTGTAAGGACCCCACATTTCTACATCTTTTACAACCTAGGTATCAGTTCTCCAATGTCGCAAGGATTGTACAAATTTTGTGCTTGCAATAAAAAGTAAAGGACGCCATGAAATCCAAATGCTAAAAACATAACCACTATTTTTTATTTGCATTCACTTCTTTCACATAACACTTTCACACATCTACAGGTGTTCACAAGTTCATTTGAGTATCAATGTGCTCTTCTCCCTATGCCCATAAGCAATCTCGGAGAAACAGAAGAGACTCACATGTCCTAAATAAACCATGTTTCACACCCTTAAGCAAAAAGGTTGGTCCATGACCCCAATCTCAAAAAAAAATTAAAATGAAACCCTAAGAACTCACTAAAATCCTCCACAAGAGGTCACAAAATAATATTTTAGTCTAAGTTAGGATTTTGGGGGTAGGTATCTATTGATCGAAAATTTAGTCACCTCGATTTTTCGCTCTTTGTAATAAAAAAAATTATCATAAGGAAGAATTTTTCATGCTCACAAGCTCATAGTGGAGCCCTCAATATTAGCTTAGTCATGCATTTTATGGAATCAAAATACGACTCTGTATACCCAAGATACTCATAATTTTGTCCAAAATTCTGACAGAGAGATTGCAAGAAGAACTTCGAAGAATGAAATTTTTTCTAAGTGTTGTGCCCCTCTTTCCCTCTCCTTTCTCATATATTCTCATACTTAGTCATTTTAACACTTTCCATCTCTTCCTCATCTCCATACTTAGCCAATTTTCCTTCTCTTATCTCGTTGCTTGTCTTCTCATCTCTTACTTGGTCATTTTCTCATTACTCTCATATTCCCTTCACTTCTCATACTTAGCCATTTTTCTACCTTTCATTCCTTACTCTCCTCTCCATACTCTTTCCTTACTTAACCATTTCTACATTCATTTTATTTTATTTCCATTCTCTTTTCTTTTATTTTCCATTATGAATTCCATATACTATGCCCCTTCGTCCGACCCATTCTACTAAGTCTCACCGCGAACCTCTTACTAATGCTCTTACCATGCCTTTGATCCATTCGATTTATCCATTCTTATTTTATACTATAGTCTTATGCTTAGACATTCTAACGACCATTTTTACCATTAATTACCACCTTACCTACCTCCACATTCACCCAATACATTCTTATATTATACTATAGTATTATATTTAGACATTTTCACAACCCTTTTTACCATTAATTACCACCTTACCTACATTCACATTCACCCAATCCATTCTTATATTATACTATAGTCTTATACTTAGACATTTTCACGACCCTTTTTACCATTAATTACCACCTTACCTTAGCTACACTAAGACCTCCATAATCTCATCTATTTCACATAAGTAATATGGAAGATTTAAAAATATAAACACTAAATTTCTTATCACCACAATTCATGTGGGATTAAAAGAGAGTGGATTTTTATCCAGGGCTAAGATTGATCCACGAATTAAATGGAAGGTTGTTGAGCAACGAACTTCTAGAGGTCATAACTCAAACTCTAGGCGTCGTTTTTGGAAAAACTATACCTCGTTAGAAAATTATATCGACGAGGAAGATGATGGGATATGTTTTAAGGGATTAAATTGGCCAAAAATATTTCAAAATTGAAAGAAAATTCGGCTCAGTTTTCATGGTTTGTTGATAAATTTGTTTGGAACCTCGACTTCCAGAGGCTATAACTTGAGATATAGAACTCCAAATTGTGCTCAGGAGGACTCGTTGGAAATATGGAATGATGAATATTGATTCTATGATGGTTTCAATGGCTGGTAAATCAAATATCATGTTCAAAAAAATAAAACACGATCCACTTTTAAGAAGACACTCAACTTGAAAATTTGAAAATAAAAACTTATTTAAAAACTTTTATTACAGACAAAATGGGACCCACTTCAAGGCACGAATTTTAATGACATAAATTCATTAATGAGAGTTAAATGAAGAATCAATTATGGTGGTTAGTCTAAGAATAAAACTCTGTGGAAGTTCCTAGAAAGACCAAAACCCTAACTACTTCAAGAAGCATTGGAAGTAGATTTTAAAAGGGACAGAGCACCATCAAAGAAAAGTTGGAGGGAAATCGGAAGATCAGAATTGAAAGTTCCATCCATCAGCATGAATTCAAGTCTCTGATCAGAAAACAAATATCTCCATTTTTCTTGATTCTCCTTATTCTACACTATTTTTCTCAAGATCTTATGCTCGTATTTCAGAACTGAGCATAAGGTTGATATTTTTGAGTGTTTTTATTGTATTCTTCCAAGACTCTTCTCTCTATAAGATCATGGAATATTTTACAAACATATATCTGAATGATAAATGTAAGCCAATATCGTCTAATTCATTCATGGATATTTATTCCTTATGTTTAGAAAGCTTTGTTTTTGAAGCACTAGTCAATTAGTTTATTGAATGCTTTGTAATGAGGAATATTTTTCATTTAATAAAATCCACAAATAACTACTTCGGAGCATGAATTTAATGATTTCTCAGATATTTGGATTTCTTAGCTTGATATTTTTGGAGTATATCCATAAATTATTTTCAGTTTTGAATGCATGACCCATTTAAAGTTCTCTGAAATAATAAATACCATTTTATTATTTTTCTTGTGAGAAGATATGGTTGCATCTTTTGTCTACATGTGTTTTAGAGGGATGGGATAATGAAGTTGATCAGATATCTATTTTGATATTGAAGCCTTCCTTTATATTTTTATTATCAAAGAGTTGTTTGGTTCATCTTCGAGCAAATGTTTCATATAAAGAGAAATATGGTTATCAAGAACCATTTCATACATAAATTAAAGGAATAAAGATTTGGGATTTGTTGTCTAGAATTCTCCCATTTGGCAGTCCAATCCAATAAAATCAAGCTACATCTTTTGGAAAATTGCAAAGGATTACTACCTCTATAAAAAAATTAGGAGGATATTTATATCCTCGTGAGGTTCTTGTTTGGATATTGACCAATCTAAACATCAATGGTATCCAAAAGACCTCCCATTATCTATTTTTCATTCTTTGAAAATGTATTCATTAATTGTTTAGGAAACTTAAAATCCTTCAATTCAAGTGTTCTTATGTTATAAGGTAGGGAGATACTTGTGAAGGGGTGAGTGTTGAGGTTTGGTTGTTTTGTGTGTTTCTTCTTGAGCCACCCATCTCTTGTGAGATTATTTAGTATGTGACCGATTTCTTAGGCCAAGAGTCCCCTAATACACTTGAATTAGGTGACTTAGGTGGTGGTTGTGGGATGAAACTGCACATAAATAATATTTTGTGTGGTGATTGGAAAATATCGCCAAATCTTTCGATATATGCCCCCTTTACCCCTCATTATAGTTTTTTTTTCATACCTTCACTAGTTCTCGGTCGGTGGCTTGAGACCCCACCATTGAGCTCTCTTGGAAGGCCCAGTGACATTTGAGAAGAAGGATGATATGTCTATAGGACACGTTGTTGATGGGCGAAAATGAACACTCACCAACTGGAAGAGTGGATCCGGTCTGGGGTTGTCTAAATAACCCAAGCCGTTTGGGATGAACCACCCTAACGGGTTTAGCGGCTCCGTTAGCTGATCTAAGTCCTAAAAAAAAAACAAATGAAAACTACACTAATAAACTAATCTAAATAAAAATGACAATTAAAACAAACTAATAAATAAATCTAAACTACTAATATATACAATTTACTATCTAATACTATAATAACTCTACGAAATAAAACATTTAACTATCAACAAAATTAAATCTTAATCACAAATATACAACATTTACAAATTACATATTTAAATAAAAACCTGCAAAAATCATTTATAATATGTCCTAAGACAGCGAAACCATTGTTTTTTATTTTTTATAATTTTATGAAAAAGAAATAAAATAAAAACTATCTAAGCTAGGAAACTAAAATGATAATTCTAACTATGAGTCTAAACTAATATATTTCTCTAAACTACTTAAATAACACTAATAAGTTAACTATTAAATAACAAATAACAAATTGATCTGAAGTAATGCTTCAGGTTTGTGTTGTGTATGATGGTCGATTTAGCTGTTTGGTGGGAGGAAACCCGTACCAGATTCTCCACGAGCTTCTCATAAATGGAAAGTTGTTGTGCTCTTGAAATATAAATAACAAGACAAATAAGACATAAAAAATTACAACAATCTTATAATTTACGAATCGTCACAGCTAGATAAATCTGTATGCAAAGACTTGTACAAAGTGATTCATTTAATGAAAAAGGTAAACCTGTAATTCATTAACTGAAGAAGAATAATTGTTGTATTTTTAAATAAGAGATATCAGATATGGACAACAAATAAATTAAATCATATCAACATGCAATGAATTATGATAGCTAAAGTAGTCGATAATAAATTGCAAACCGATATGCAAAACCTGAAACAAAAGTTTGATATATTGAAAGTGAACGCTGTTACAAGACATCAACTTTCATCTCAGTTTGAATCATAAATCCATAGTCTGGTTCTCCCAACAGTGATGATGATGGGTTTATTACAAAAATGACAAGTATTTAAAGACCTCCCACAGGGTAAAACATCCCTGTGGGAATTATCAAAACAGTTTACAGAAAATCTGGAGATAATCTCCCAAATCTGACTAAAACTAACACCCTATAATAAAATTATATCACAAAAACATCTCTCAAACTACCACAGCATGCCACATTGATCATTTTAATTCGTATGTACCTGAAAGAGACAAAAATAGACAAGATTAGGGGATATTTTGTTGATAAAATTGACAGAAATCTAAATTCTAAGACTAGCTATAGAATCTTGTGATTCTGTAGCTGGTCTAAATCAAACACAGAATCGTTTTAAAATCAATTTGAATCTTAAAAAATCATATTTAAACTATTAAACAATATTTGATTGTTAATTAGAAACCAAAAGAATCATTCAAATCGGCACTCGTATGCAAATTGGAACAGACTAAATCATGGTCAACCGAATGATAACAGAGATGCATGCACTCTGTTTAATTTGTTATCACCAATTCGGGTAAACAGAACCGCTTTAGATAATTCAACAGTAGTGAAATGATTTTCATGAACCAATTGAAATCGACGCAAATAGTTTATGTTTCTTCAGCCATCGACAAAATCATTGTCGAATCCAAACGAAATCAACAAGATCGCTTTTTTCAAATTAATAGAACTATATTAAACATATACAAATGATCATACTATTTGCAAATCAAATAAAAACTTGTATGTAAATTGAAACAAATGAAACCGTAATTGAATTAAACAGTTGATAACATGATATGTGGGATTTGTCAAGCATTTGTTATTGCCATTGGGAGCAGACAGAATTGATTGACAGTCAACGAAATCATCACTTGAATCAATTTCATACGAATTCAACAGAGACAAAATATGTCGATCTGATCTTAACAAAATCATTTTTGAAAATCAAAACCAATAGAGCAGCATCAAATATATTTTCGATACCAATCCAACTCACACAAGCAATCATGCTAACTCAAGACACACAGCAATTGTTTGCAAATCAAATCAAAAAAAGAACGAATCGAAACAGTTTGGGTTTGACACAATCGTTATGAATCAACACAGTTCCATGATTTTAGCGAATAGATCTTTTGCACAGGTCAAATGTAATCCAAATCCAAACGAGAATGTTGATTCGATGCAAAACAGAGTCATTTTTCTAATTTAATAGACTACATCGTATTTATCAAACCAATCCCTAATAATGATACATTACACTCATAAAAGATCATACCAATTCAATCCTACGAAATCATTTCAAAATCAAATCATAAGAACTAAATCAGAGCCGATGGCATCCAACCACAACAAAATCATATCAAATCAAACATAACCGTGCTCTGATTTTAGCATAAAAATCTCCTTTACAGGTCAGATGCAATCAAAATCCAAATGAAAGAAAACCCCATTGATTTCGTTAATTCAAATCAACAGAATTATTCTAAAAATAATCAAACCCAGTCAAAACCAATCAATTACTAAACTGGGCACGATAAAATCACACAACAAAATCACATCTACATTTGAGTTTAGTAAAGTGAATCTACTGTACAGGAAACAAAATCGTTCTGAATCAAAACGAACAAAGCTAATTTGGAAGCAAAACCAAATATGTTACAATAATTCAATCAAACTCACAAAGCGAAATTCATATTGAAATTCATACCTAGACAACCAGAAACAGCTTCCATTATGATAATTTGGAATTGACGAAGGCTGTTGCCGATTTGACATTCCTGAAGACAATCGAACCAATGGTTTTCTGTTTCTTGTCATTAGCTTGAAGCTTGTCCCTTTCTCTCGACAACGATGTAACTTGGTTCTCTAAATATGTGATATTCAATTGCAATAAGGGAATGTCAGTGTAATAACGCTCTAGCCACACAATGCATTGGATACATGGTGTTTGCTCGATCTTCGAAATTGCAGGCGAGGGTTTGTTTAAATCACTGAGGGTTTCATTATGTATCTTGATTCCTAGGTAGTTAGGATTGTTCTTTAAGCATGGGGGTAAATTAGATACAAAGTCATAGGGTTTATCGGAGCATAGACTGTGGGAATAGGGGTACTCTTCAGCTAGGAACGCTCGATATTGGAGTCCGAGTCCTCGCTTAGAACTATGGGATTTTGGTCAATGTTTGGCTTAGGTTTATTCCGGGCAAGTCTTGATATCAATCGAGCATTCTTCTTACCCTTGCTTTCAACAGTAGGGTTACCCTTGACTTTATTATTCACAGGCTTCTTGACATCCTGAGTCTTGTCTGTTACGATGTCAGGGAAAATCGAGGGTTTGGCAGGGGGTAGAAGGACATGAAAAGGCACAGGTGGCCCGAACATAGTCTCACTAACCACAACCTTGTCGATTTGGTCAAATTCTGGATTAGCAAAGCCATTTCTGGATAGAAAGACTTGCCAATTATCGCCATGAAGGTTTAAATGATGGACGGCGATGAGTCTAATCAATCCATGGTGAAACAAGCTGCTATCAACCTTCTCACGTTTGAACCTCTTAGACATCCTATAAAGACTACGCAAGAAGTAATGCGGCATGTTCAAAGGATAGCCCATGAAATTCATCAATAACCGAAGGTGATAAAGAAAAACCAAGCCATACCGACCTTCACAGGTCACAAATTGTTTCACAATAACCAAAATATCATGCCACCTGGGTTTAAGGGTGGAAATAGGAATACCTTTATCACAGGAGACAACCTTCCTTGATACGAATAGCAATGGCCACGACACCTCATCAACTTTGGAGTTTTTAAACCATAGTTGGCCCGTGGTTGTTAGTCCTATTGCAGAGCTTATGAATTCTTCATTGAGTTCAAGTTGAATGTCACCCACTTTAGCCCTACACCCATCAAAGGTGAGGACAAATTGTTGGGCAACCGTAATTTTGAAGCCCTTGAACCTCTGTATAAACACGATCCAACCACTGTCTTCTAAATCCTTACGGGCATCATCGAACAATAACAGAGCTTGACTATTGTTTGGCTCTATGTGCACCACCGGTGCCATAGACAGGAGCACATGGTAAGTGAGGTGAACGGGCCAGGGTTTAAACACAGCATACGCAGGGGAAGAACACTCACAGGCTTACCCAAAACTAGCAAAGGTGAACCGGGATAGGGGGGAAAACATTGATGACAGAACGTGCGAAGGTGGTGGAGCTGATTCAGCCCATGCACAACAGTCATATCCTATAGTACAACCGCCGGTGCAAACAACTATTCAACCCACTATTGCATAGGTTAAAAAATTATGCCATTCAATGAACCAATGAAATCTATGGTAAGTGGATTAAACATTTGTGTGATCAATAGTTATAGTTTCAAAACCAAAGCAATAAATCGAAATTGCTCCAAGGGTTTGATTATATGGACCATGTGTTGTATGAAACGATTTATACCAAGGGTCTTACCACAACACAAATGTGTTTTCATGAGACCAATGTGTCAAGTGAAAACATATAATCAAATCATCAATGCATCACAAACTCAATCACTCATAAAATGAAAACATATAATCAATCAAAGAATGCCAAATGAGTACAGATCAAGGGGTCTTGCCAACTGTATAACAATAAGTAAATTGGAAACGCAATGGGCATATCGACAAGAATGATCGCAACAATCCAGTGATGATTTTAATGCGACTTCGAAAACCAAGTTTTCACTCTTGCATTTGTGAAAACAAGAACAAAGGTTAGTGTGCGAATAGCGCAAAAATCATAGTGTGGTTTTATTCAAGGATTGTGAGAAAAATCAAGGTTTGTGAAACATTGGTGCAGGCAGCTTATAAGGACAGTATAAAAATGTGAATTGGATGCCAACAATGGTGACACGCTGGTAGAAGCAGTTATCTCTGCCAAAAAAAAACAAATTCAGATTATGATAACGAGAAAATTCTAACTCAAATATAACAACAAGAAAATCATGTAAACATCATCATTAATCAAATATTCTAGCAGTGTTTAAAGGATGAAAACTGATAACAATCTTAAGACAAGCGAGCCACGATATTAAAGATAAAATCCCCAATACTGTTGACAGAGACACTACTGCCAGCATGCATCCATAGCCTCGACAGGGTTGCCATTTAACCCACTCTGATATCTGTGTCCTACCAAGAAGTTTCAGATCAGGATAAAGGACATATTAAGATTAAGAGGTTTCTTATTTGCAAATTTTCATATACCCGACATTGCTTCACTACCAGCGAGCCTGTTCAGTACCCCGGCGAAGTTGTCTTGGCATCTTGCATGCATTTACCCACTGCCAGCAGACCTATTCAATATCCTGACGGGTTCACAAGCATTTCCCACA
>ML782955.1:478155-498209 GCA_009831015.1 Picea engelmannii | reverse complement strand
ATTTTTTACAGACCTCATCAGATTTTTTTAGGACTGTCCTTTATTAAGATCCAGAGATGTTTCATTTACAAAACCAACTTTCTAAGGCAGGGAGACATCTTCTGAGTCATTCCCTTAAGGAATAGGGACAGCTTAAAAATATAATAGATGATCATGACAGGCTTTAGTCAGAGATCAAAATTAGTTAACTTATTTAAAACAACAGTTTTTGCCAACACATATGTAAATTTCAGAAGTATACAATTGATGTTTATACAATTTTCTTAGCGATCATTTAGTGAAGGAATTTTCTGTTTTCTTTGTCCGAATAGTTCAGCATGCAGGTATGTGTATTTTCAAAAACACAAAAACTGATAAGCGCAAAGGAGAAATCAAAAACAAAACAGCAAAAGAAAAGCAAACAAAGAAAAATATGTACATAATATACAAGGGTTGTTATCAAGCAAAGTATCTTTTCGGGGCTTGGCCATTCACTGGATAGGTGTCAGGCTGTCCTTCTAGATTATGCAATTGGAAAGAGCTGGGACCCAACTTCTCAGCAACTAAAAACGTTCCAAGCCATAAGTTTTGAAATTTCGTGTGCTCTCCCTTTCCCTCATGCGGTTTGTCCCATTTTAAAACAAGGTCACCTACTTCGAAGTTCCTATTAGAGGCAGAGTTAGAATCGAACCAGCTTTTGACTACTAGTTGATGCTTATCTAAACTTTTAGCTTGGGCTCTTACCTCTTCTAGCTTCATCAAAGCGTTAATTCGGTTTTCCAAAGGGGGACAATCTTCTTCTTGAATTTTCTGCGATAGCTGTAGCGAAGGAAGAAGAATGTGTGGTGGTAGAATTGCTTCTTGGCCATAAACAAGAAAAAAGGGGGAGTTTCCTACAGCATCTTTTGGGGTTACTCTATCAGCCCAAATCGCATTTAACAGTGCATTGTGCCATTTTTTGTGATTTTCATCCACCATTCTCTTGATGATTTTAATCAGATTCTTATTTGTTGATTCTGTCAACCCGTTGCCCTAGGGGTAATAGCTAGAAGAATACTTCAATTTAATTCCTTTTTCCAAAGAGAACTTGATCATCTCAAGAGAGGAAAAGTAAGAAGCGTTATCGAATACCAAACAATCAGGGATACCAAAACGAGTGATAATATTTGAAATTAAAAAGGCAATTACCTGACTGGTATTCACAGTTCTTAACGCGACAGCTTCAGACCACCTGGTAAAGTAATCTGTGGTTGTTATGATAAAATTTTTCTATTGAGAGGATGGGGGGTTGATTGGACCTATGATATCAAGGCCCCACTGCTGAAAAGGAGAGTCTACTGAAACGGGCTGCAAAGGAAAGGTTGGTTTTTGTAACTGCCCTGATGCTTTTTGACAAATAATACACTTACGACACAAGGCATGGGTGTCTCTAAAAAGCGTGGGCTAGTAATAACCGTCTCTCAAAACTTTATGAGTAGTGGTGTCACCACCAAAATGACCACCAGCTTCTCCTACATGTAATTCTAGTAAGACTTTGTTTGCTTCATCTTTCTCAAGACAGTGCATCAGTATGCCATCAAAATTTTGATGAAATAGGATACCATTAACCAAATGAAAGGAGGCAGACTTTAATATCAGTGCTCTTCTTTTAGTGGGATCCAAGTGACGGGGGGCTAACCATGTTCAAGACAAAATTTTATATCGTCATACCAAGGACTGGCAGAGTTTTGTGCACATCAGATTGCATTTTGATTGTGTTGTCCTAGGTTTGACATATCGTTTTCTTCTTGATGTCCTGCGGCTGAGTCAACAACTAACTTGCATAACCCCTGGCCTCTCACTATTTGAGCTGGGGTAATTTCTATGTCATACTCCTGCAAAGAGGTAACCCAGTTAGCCCTCTTTTCACCTAGTTCTTTCTGCACTAACAGGTTCCTGACGACTGGATAAGGTACAATAACTTTCGTCCTAGATTTCAAGAGATAAGATCAGAAATGCTTGACTGCTTTGAAAATAGCGTAGGCTTGCTGATCTACCGTTGGGTAATTAAGTTCAATGTCTTTGAAAGCAGAGCTCATAAAGGCAATGGGTACTTCGTTATTTTCGGCGTTCTTTTGAGTTAGGACGACGACATAGGAACGGTCAGAAGCAAAAGTGTAGAGCGTAAAGTCTTGTGAAAAGTCGGGGCTCATGAGAGAAGGAGCGTCTATTATGGCCTTCTTTATTGCATTAAAAGCTTGATTTTCTAAGGGTCCCCAATGATATTGGGCATCTTTCTTAATTAGATTTTGTAAAGGCCTGACCATTTCAGAGAAACTGGGGATGAATCTCTGAACAAAGTTAATCTGGCCTAAGAAAGACTGCATAGATTTTTTGGATGTAGGAGGGGGAAGTTTCAATATGAATTGAGTCCTTTCGGGGTTGATAATCATCCCTTTGATCGACACAATAAATCCTAAGAGTTTACCATGTTCTACTGCAAAGATGGATTTTTTAGGATTCAAGGAAATGTCGTATTTACGACATCGCTGCAAAACGACTCTTAAATGAGCTAGATGATCGGTTTTGTTTTTAGAAAATACAGTCACATCATCTAAGTAAACTACGATGGATTGATTGATTAAACCCTGGAAAGCGATGTCCATCACTCTCTGGAAAGTGGCACCAACATTAATCAATCCAAAGGGCATTTTTCGATAAGCGTAGGTGCCCCATGGGGTGCAGAAGGTAGTTTTAAGTTGGTCTAGTGGAGACATCAAGAATTGGTTGTACCCCGAGAAACCATCCATTAAGGATAGCCTCTCAGAACCAGATACCTATTAAAGGATCTGTTCCATGGGTGGGATAGGATAGTTGTCTTTATCAAATTCTCTATTAAGGTTTCGAAAATCGACGCATAGTCGGATTTCCCCACTTTTCTTCCGGACAAGGACAAGGTTAGAAACCCATTGAGTGTGCCTAACTGGGAAAATAATCTTAGCATTTAGGAGCTTATTTAATTCTTTTTTGACGATCGATTCAAGCTTAGGGTGCATTTTTCTCAATTTTTGTTGAAAGGGCGAGGTTTGGGGTTTCATAGGAATGACATGTTGTATGATGTTAGGGTCAAAAGTTTTAAGGTCATCATATGTCCATGCAAAGACATATTTAAATTCTTTGAACAATTTAATAAATGCATCTTTTTCTTGTTCAGAACATCCTACCCCTAGATTAATGCACTGCGGATTGTCCTTAGTTCCTAAGTTGACTTTTTCATACAATAACGAGGAACTATTGGTTTTACAGTTGACCGATTTTTTGAATTTATCTTGAATATCATAAAATTTCTCTAATCTAACTATAGATTTAGGGATCGAGTTTACCATGTCCGATGAATATTCAGGAGTTCTCAAATCTGGTATTACCGTGAAATCACACAAATTTTCGTCGTCCATGCGTTCGTTTATCACCACGCCTTGAAAAGTTTCTTCCATATGAAGAAAGCTAATAATCTGTTGATCGTCGTCGAAGACTCTCCAGTTCGTGATGTTTTCAGGAACGGATGGCCTGAATAGCAGTTCGACGGAGAATGCATCTGGGGAAAAGCCTTCTGCATGAAAGAGTTTGGAAGCTACGCTAGCTAATAGATCTGCTTCAGAGTTATTCAATATAGGAATAGAATTTATATTGAAAGAAGAATATTTATTCATTAAATTCCATACCTCGGATTGGTAGATTTTAAGATGCAGCGACAGACAGTGGATAGAATCTCTTACCTTCCTAACCACGATTTTAAAATCGCCAAAGATAGTCAAGTTTTGAATGTTCATATCTAAATCTTTTCTGAGACCTTGTAGTAAAGCCTCGTAATCTGCAGTGTTATTAGTACATTCAAATTTTAACCTACATGCAATCAATTTTTTGTTACCTGCCGGATCGATAATAACGCAGCCTGCACCAGCTCCTTCTTTGGACTTTGACCCGTCAAAATAAAGAGACCAAATTTGATTTTCATCGGATACATGAGACCGTTGTGTGGAAGCTACTGGCTGCATGTATGCTACAATCTCAGACTGATGTTCTGGATTGGTGATAGCAGAAGCCTCGACCATGAAATTGCCAAAAAAGGTATCCATCCCTTGTACTTCGGGTGAATCAGCAGAAGGTGTAAATGGTTCGTTGGGATCGTTCAAATCTGTGACCGTGAACTTAAGGTAGTGTTCACGATTTACCTTGATCTTGTTAGGATTGTCGTTCTCTGAAAGCCATAGGTGAGACCAGTCTGTCGCAAAATAGCCGTGTAGCTGCTCCGACCAGTCCCTACTTAAAAATAGACCATACACTTCTGGAATATCCACAACAATAATATCAATAATTTGATGAACCTTGGGGTTAGACGATAATCTTATAAGTACGTTCTTTAGTTCGCCTATAACTTTAGCATTAGTCTGATCAAGTTGTATGATTTTTAAGGTGGAGGGTTCAACTTCAGCATTAATCTTCTGACACATAGACCATGGCATCACATTGGATGATTCTCCTGTGTCTACCATACAATTGTGCACGTTTCTATTAAAGATTTCGAAAGTTAACAAAAATGGAGGTACATTTCTGTGAGTACTAAGGGTGGTAGTTTGTGGCTTTTTACTCGCAGTTTCTAAAGCTACTTTATCTACATTATTTACATTATTTACAGGAAGGCTTCCTTTATCATGAGGATCGGGATTATTCTTTGTGGAAGTCTTCTGAGGAACTTTGTTCTGAACAACCTTGTTTGAATTACCATTTTTACCATTCTCTGCGATGTTTTGCAACATTTTTTGTAACAAAGATGGAAATTTTAGTAACTCATAAACAGAAATGTTAGCCCTTAACTTTTTAAGATCTTCAACTACATCATAATCTAAGTTGGGGTTCACATGACTCTATTTAGTCTCAGCTGGTTTAGATTCCTTTGGAGGTGAAGTCATAGTGTTTTCGGTAGGAGGTTTGTTTGTGGTCTTACTCCTAGTATTATAGGGATGAACTGTCTCGAAGTTAGCTTGAAAGATGCTATCCGAGAAGTGTCCAAAAATATTTGGAGAAGAGTCATCTTCTTGAACTGTCTCTTGTTCAACTACCTCCTTAGAAATCTCAGGAGGTATCAAGTTATCCTGGGCTTCTAGAATTGTTTGAAGGGCAAATTGAAAACTTTCTAGATTAAGGCCCTCAGCGGTTGGATTTGGTCGGTTGGTGGGAAAAGGTTTCCGGAACTGGGGCTTGTAAGGGCCTTTGCTCAAGGAATCTTCTTCGATCATCCTTCTCAAATATATAACTTGATTCGACAGTTTTTTAACAACTTTAGTTAATTTTTCTAAATCCGAGCTTTCAGGTTGTGTTTTACTTTGAGTAGGTCTAGGGAGGATTTTGATCTTCTTTTTGGAAGATGAACTAGTCTCTGTTTCATTGCTAGCAGTGTATTTTAGACTAAGTATGTATTTTTCAATCTGGATGGCCTCCTCAAAGGCTTCTAATAATGTGGCTTTCTTAGATCGTTTAACCCAAATAGCTATACTTTGATGCAAGGCTTTAGTATAGTATGTTATTATGAGATTCTCGACAGGCATGGAATCTGTGGGGATTCGGTTTTTAAGTGTTAAGAATCTTTGATTAAAGTCCTTAAATTTTTCTTTTGGGTTCATTCTTAAGTTGGAAAGCTCAATGACCAGGACTTCCAGAGGCTTACCGTCTCCGAACTTTTCCAAAAAGCATGACTCAAACTTTTCCCAAGACACGATGGTATGGGTTTGTTGGGCAAAGTACCATGTAGATGCATTGCCCTCGAAAGTGTAGGGGAACAACCTACAGACTATGTCCTCATGCTCAACATTGCGGAGACTTATGGCTAACATAAACTTTTTAATGTGATCTTCAGCGATCTGTTTAGAGTCAGGGTCAAACTTGGGAAGCCATTTCTCCAAGTGTTTAGGTAAGGGATGCTGAGCTCCAGGTACAACTACGGCATCTTGGTCAAGCCAAGGTCTAGAAGGATTGTCCTAATTGGCCATTGGTATAGTGGGTGTGGAAGGTTGAGAAGGCAAACTACCCTTGTCAGAAGAGTCTTCTCCAGAAGAAGAAGGGGATGATGGAGGTGGTGAGGGAGGTATTCCAAATCCTCCTGCAACAAGAGTGAGGATTGGATTTGTAGGGTTCACAGTGAGGTTAGTGCCTCCGAGTTGTTCTCCGATATCAGAGAAATCTAAAGGTTGGTCCAACGGTTGATTTGGTTGCCTCAAACGGGCTAAGGCACTATGTGTTCTTATGAGAGATTGACGGACAATCTCTTGTATGTCACCACCTATAGGATTTGGGGTTGCTGGCTCAACTATGATCTGTGGATCGTCGATTGATCTGGTTTCTATTTGAGGGGGAATGTTATCGTTCAAATGACTTCTTGTCACTATAGGTGAGCGATTAGGTGGTGGAGGAGTCTTCCGACCGCCTTGTGCCATTAATTCATTTCAGGCCCTCCTTCTAGCGCCATTTGTTGATGAGCGAAAAATAACGCTCGCCAACTGGAAGAGTGGATCCAGTCCAGGGTTGTCTAAATAACCCAAGCTGTTTGGGATGAACCACCCTGATGGGTTTAGCGGCTCTGTTAGCCGATCTAAGTCCTAAAAAAAAACAAATGAAAACTACACTAATAAACTAATCTAAATAAAAATGGCAATTAAAACAAACTAATAAATAAATCTAAACTACTAATATATACAATTTACTATCTAATACTATAATAACTCTACGAAATAAAACATTTAACTATCAACAGAATTAAATCTTAATCACAAATATACAACATTTACAAATTACAGATTTAAATAAAAACCTGCAAAATCATTTATAATCTGTTCTAAGACAGCGAAACCATTGTTTTTTATTTTTTATAATTTTATGAAAAAGAAATAAAATAAAAACTATCTAAGCTAGGCAACTAAAATGATAATTCTAACTATGAATCTAAACTAATATATTTCTCTAAACTACTTAAATAACACTAATAAGCTAACTATTAAATAACAAATAACAAACTGACCTGAAGTAATGCTTCAGGTTTGTCCTGTGTATGATGGTCGATTTAGTTGTTTGGTGGGAGGAAACTCGCACCAGATTCTCCACGAGCTTCTCGTAAATGGAAAGTTGTTGTGCTCTTGAAATATAAATAATAGGACAAACAAGACATAAACAATTACAACATTCTTATAATTTACGAATCGTCGCAGCTAGATAAATCTGTATGCAAAGACTTGTACAAAGTGATTCATTTAACGAAAAAGGTAAACCTGTAATTCATTAACTGAAGCGGAATAATTGTTGTATTTTTAAATAAGAGATATCAGATATGGACAACAAATAAATTAAATCATATCAACATGCAATGAATTATGATAGCTAAAGTAGTCGATAATAAATTGCAAACCGATATGCAAAACCTGAAACAAAAGTTTGATATATTGAAAGTGAAAGTTGTTACAAGACATCAACTTTCATCTCATTCTGAATCATAAATCCATATTCTGGTTCTCCCAACATTGATGATGATGGGTTTATTACAAAAATGACAAGTATTTAAAGACCTCCCACAAGGTAAAACATCCCTGTGGGAATTATCAAAATAGTTTACAGAAAATCTGGAGATAATCTCCCAAATCTGACTAAAACTAACACCCTATAATAAAATTATATCACAAAAACATCTCTCAAACTGCCACAGCATGCCACATTGATCATTGTAATTCGTATGTACCTGAAAGAGACAAAAATAAACAAGATTAGAGGATATTTTGTTGATAAAATTGACAAAAATCTAAATTCTAAGACTAGCTACAGAATCTTGTGATTCTGTAGCTGGTCTAAATCAAACACAGAATCGTTTTAAAATCAATTTGAATCTTAAAAAATCATATTTAAACTATTAAACAATATTTGATTGCTAATTAGAAACCAAAAGAATCATTCAAATCGACACTTGTATGCAAATTGGAACAGACTAAATCGTGGTCAACCGAATGATAACAGAGATGCATGCACTCTGTTTAATTTGTTATCACCAATTCGGGTAAACATAACCGCTTTAGATAATTCAACAGTAGTGAAATGATTTTCATGAACCAATTGAAATCAACGCAAATAGTTTATGTTGCTTCAGAAATTGACAAAATCATTGTTGAATCCAAACGAAATCAACAGGATCGCTTTTTTCAAATTAATAGAACTATATTAAACATATACAAATGATCATGCTATTTGCAAATCAAATCAAACCTTGTATGTAAATTGAAACAAATAAAACCGTAATTGAATTAAACAGTTGATAATAGGATATGTGGGATTTGTCAAACGTTTTTTATTGCCATTGGGAGCAGACAGAATCGATTGACAGTCAATGAAATCATCACTTGAATCAATTTCATACGAATTCAACAGAGACAAAATATGTCGATCTGAGCTTAACAAAATCATTTTTGAAAATCAAAACCAACAGAGCAGCATCAAATCTATTTTCGATACCAATCCAACTCACACAAGAAATCGTGCTAACTCAAGACATGCAGCAATTGTTTGCAAATCAAATCAAAACAAGAACGAATCGAAACAGTTTGGGTTTGACACAATCGTTATGAATCAGCACAGTTCCATGATTTTAGCGAATAGATCTTTTTCACAGGTCGAATGTAATCCAAATCCAAACTAGAATGTTGATTCGATGCAAAACATAGTTGTTTTTCTAATTTAATAGACTACATCGTATTTATCAAACCAATCCCTAATAATGATACATTACACTCATAAAAGATCACACCAATTCAATCCTACGAAATCGTTTCAAAATCAAATCATAAGAACTAAATCAGAGCCGATGGCATCCAACCACAACAAAATCGTATCAAATCAAACATAACCGTGTTCTGATTTTAGCATAAAAATCTCCTGTATAGGTCAAATGCAATCAAAATCCAAACGAAAGCAAACCCCATTGATTTCGTTAATTCAAATAAACAGAATTATTCTAAAACGAATCAAACCCAGTCAAAACCAATCAATTGCTAAACTGGGCATGACAAAATTGCACAACGAAATCACAGCTACATTTGAGTTTAGTAAAGTGAATCTACTGTACAAGAAATAGAATCGTTCCGAATCAAAACGAACAGAGCTAATTTGGAAGCAAAACCAAATATGTTACAATAATTCAATCAAACTCACAAAGCGAAATTCATATTGAAATTCATACCTGGACAACCAGAAATGGCCTCTATTATGATAATTTGGAATTGACGAAGGTTGTTTCCGATTCGACATTCCTGAAGACAATCGAACCAGTGGTTTTCTGTTTCTTGTCATTAGCTTGAAACTTGTCCCTTTCTCTCGACAGCGTTGTAACTTGGTTCTCTAAAGATGTGATCTCCGATTGCAATAAGGGAATGTCAATGTAATAACGCTCTAGCCACACACTGCATTGGATACATGGTGTTTGCTCGGTCTTCGAAATTACAGGCGAGGGTTTGTTTAAATCACTGAGGGTTTCATTATGTAGCTTGATTCCTGGGTAGTTAGGATTGTTCTTTAAGCACGGGGGTAAATTAGATACAAAGTCATAGGGTTGCTCGGAGCATAGGCCTTGGGAATAGGGGTACTCTTCAACTAGGAAACGCTCGATATCAGAGTCTGAGTCCTCGCTCAGAAGTATGGGCTTTTGGTCAACATTTGGATTAGTTTTATTCCGGGCAAGTCTCGATATCAATCGAGCATTCTTCTTACCCTTTCTGTCAACAGTAGGGTTAACCTTGACTTTCTTATTCACAGGCTTCTTGACATCCTGAGTCTTGTCTGTTACGATGTCGGGTAGGTCGATGTCATGGAAAACCGAGGGTTTGGTAGGGGGTAGAAGGACATGAAAATGCACGGGTGGCCTGACCATAGTCTCACTAACCACAGCCTTATCGATTTGGTCAGATTCTGGATTAGCAAAGCCATTTATGGACAGAAAGTCTTGCCAATTATCGCCATGAAGGTTTAAATGATGGACAACGATGAGTCTAATCAAGTCATGGTGAAACAAGCTGCTATCAGCCTTCTCACGTTTGAACCTCTTAGACATCTTGTAAAGACTACGCAAGAAGTAATGCAGCATGTTCAAAGGATAGCCCATGAAATTCATCAATAACCGGAGGTGATAAAGAAAACCCAAGCCATACCGACCTTCACAGGTCACAAATTGTTTCACAATAACCAAAAGATCGTGCCACCTGGGTTTAAGGGTGGAAATAGGCATACCTTTATCACAGGAGACAACCTTCCTTGATACGAATAGAAATGGCCACGGGACCTCATCAACTTTGGAGTTTTTAAACCATCGTCGGCCCGTGGCTACTAGTCCTGTAGCAGAGCTTATGAATTCTTCATTGAGTTCAAGCTGAATTTCACCCACTTTAGCCCTACACCCATCAAAGGTGAGGGCGAATTGTTTGGAAACCGTAAGGTTGAAGCCCTTGAACCTCTATATAAATACGAGCCAACCACTATCTTCTAAATCCTTACGGGCATCATCGAACAGTAACAGAGATTGACTACCATTTGGCTCTATGCACACCACCGGTGCCATAGACAGGAGCACACGATAAGTGAGGTGAATGGGCCAGGGTTTGAACACAGCATACACAGGGGTAGAACACTCACAGGCTTACCCAAAACTAGCAAAGGTGAACCGGGATAGGGGGGAAAACATTGATGACAGAACGTGCGAAGGTGGTGGAGTTGGTTTAGCCCATTCACAACAGTCATATCCTATAGTACAACCGCCGACGCAAATAACTATTCAACCCACTATTGCATAGGTTAAAAAATTATGCCATTCAATGAACCAATGAAATATATGGTAAGTGGATTAAACATTTGTGTGACCAATAGTTATAGTTTCAAAACCAAAGAAATAAATCGAAATCGCTCCAAGGGTTTGATTATATGGACCATGTGTTGTATGAAATGATTTATACCAAGGGTCTTACCACAACACAAATGTGTTTTCATGAGACCAATGTGTCAAGTGAATCGATCAAAGAACATATAAATCCAATCATCAATGCATCACAAACTCAATCACTCATAAAATGAAACTATATAATCAATCAAAGAATGCCAAATGAGTACAGATCAAGGGGTCTTTCCAACTGTATAATGATAAGTAAATTGGAAACGCAATGGGCATATCGACAAGAATGATCGCAACAATCCAGTGATGATTTTAATGCGACTTTGAAAACCAAGTTTTCACGCTTGCATTCGTGAAAACAATAACAAAGGTTAGTGTGCGAATAGCGCAAAAATCATAGTGTGGTTTTATTAAAGGCTTGCGACAAAAATCAAGGTTTGCGAAACACTGGTGTAGGCAGCTTATAAGGACAGTATAAAAATGTGAATTGGCTGCCAACACACGTGTATTTTTTTATCGTCCCCCGCGTGGAGAAAACTCCAACCTACTTAAACCAAAATTTTACTTTACAATTTCTATATGCATATGTGTTATGTTCATTTATTTCTTAAACATATGCAATTGTTAATTCTAGGTTAAACAAAGCCATATTCATTTTGACAAAATAACTTTTTATTTGTTTCTCTCATATTTACCACATTCACACACTCAGCTACTAGTTCAAAATCATAGGGGAACAACTAAATATCCAACATTCTAGGCACTTGCAAGGCCTCCCCTCGGTATTGGGAGGTGTTCCTAGTTTTACCACCTTCTCACTCATCCATGAGAGAAGTAGTCATTGGTTCTTCCTTGATTTGTTCCATATTGCTTGGCATTCATAATCACCACACCCCACTCGGTAGTCCTTCCTCCTCAGGAATCAATTCTCGACCAACACACACCATGGAAATACCATAACACTTGCCATATTTGGCTTCATTGAATCTACCATATTTGACAAAACTTACCAATGACCCAATTTTACACAATCCTACTTGGAAAAATATTCCCACCAAACTTCCAACAAATATTCCTAAGTTTAAGGGAAAATCAGGCGAATACCCCACCAACCATGTCATGAATTTTCACCTTTGGTGCTCCCCCAATAGCATCATCGATGATTACGTTGACCTTCACATCTTTAGTCAAGGATTTCTTAGCTTTCTTTTAGATTCTAGCACGTCATGACATGGGATTAAAATTCATGTTGTATTTCCATCAAACTAATTCTACCCACATCGCGGATCACATCCACGAACAGTGTCGACGTCGGGGCCTATGTAAAATTCAAACCACTTCAAAGTTACGACTAGATTGGTTCCTCAAATCTTTGGTACCACTTATTTCCAAAGATGTGACTACCACAATTCCACAAACCAAAGAAGAATCCATCACCAAGGTCCAATACTTCGACTTCATTTATTCACAATCAAGGTATCTCTACATGGTGTTCTTTGATGCTCCAATACCTCTCCCTTTTGGTCACGAAAAACTTGGAACATCCCACTCTGTAGATGGTCTCATTGGAGCCATGATTCATCTCAACCATTATGGTACCCTTGGACCTATGTATGGGACCGATCACTATGGAGGAGTTCCATACTATGCTCCTCCTATAGTTATGTCTTACCCAAATACTCCCACATTTATGGCATCCCCCCCTCCACGCAATGGGGGGAATAACCCTCCATAACTTATGAATTGGATACCCAACAAAGTATTTTTATTCCTATGTATATGCAAGTCCCTTCATATAACCCACATTGAAATGAATAACCTTCCATGTCTTATACCTCTTATGTACCTCTGCAACAAATCAATCCATATTATCCCTTCCCCATGCCCCCACAACCTAATATGATCCCACCACCAGTAAAATCACAGGTTGGGGTCAACTTTGTTAAACCTTCACCCATCCAGCGGGTTCAAGATTTCGAACAACTGAATATGGTTAACCTTTCCACACTGCAGAACAACAAAAAGAAGAAAGGAAAAAAAAAATCTAATCCTAACCAGGGATATGGGGGTAACCCTCAACCACAATTTCCACAAGCTAGGTGAAATCCTAATATAGGTAATGAAAAATTGAACCTTGGCCATTATACTCACCACTGCCCCCAAATTTCCAATTACAAATGCATGAAGGAATATGGGACCCTCGAACCCCCTGCCCCATAGGTAGTTATGTCAGTTCCTCAAAACTTCCCTCAACCCCCAGCAGTCTTGCATAACCGATTCTCCCATCACTACAAGGAGAACACCTTATTGCAAAGAATTTACAGAACCTCCCCAAAAACATTATTCCTTAGTTGTTTATAGCAGAGGTTGTTAGAAGAGGTGGGTGGTCATAGGTTTTTGATAATGTTTTTTTTTAGTGCACCTTTGAGGACTATCTGCACTAGTGTGCATCAAAAAATATTGTATCGATGCTAAAGTGTTCAAACACGGTGTCACTATTCATAGAAGAGGGTATTAGTGGACGTGAGCAGTCGAATGTTTTTTGCGAACAATGTTGCTCAGTTCACCTATATGGTACATCCACACCGGTGCTCAACTAAAACATAACAAACTAGTGCGTAGATGTTCAAATGAACTTTCATAAGTTATAAAAAAATAACAAGCACCTATCAAAGCGGACCAATACCATTGAATCTTACGTACTAGTGCGTACATAATGTCATATGGCACACAATGATATGGGTAAGTAAAAATAAATTACCAAACTGATTTTTAGTGTGAAACCTCATCCAGTGCTTCCAATCTCTCAAGAAATCACTGGTGCTTACTCGATTTTCACAAAATCCATGTTTTTGGTGCTTCTCGATGATTTGGATAGCTCCACCTGTCGATATTCCACACATTTCCAATTTTTGGAAACTACCTTGAATTTTCATTTCCTCTCAATGATGGAACCATGTCTCCCTGGTACATAAGAGTCTAGGTAATTTGTTTATTACCTTCCCATTTCCATTTTCATGAATTTAAAATTTGAATTTAGATTGAAATTTGGGACTTTTTTCAATTTTATTTTCCATCTCCACGTGGTGCACCATTTTGATTCATCTCACCCCAGCATGGTGCATCCTATGCTAACTTCACAGTAAGCACCACCTTCAATGAATACAAGTTTTACATTAGCGATTGCTTCCACTTAAACAACCTAAATCCAGTGTGCTATAAAGGAAAATGCCCGATAAATAACATGTCAGTTCTTTTCGAACTCGAAAGCACCGACGCGTTCCATTTAATCAAGCACACCGTTAAAAAATGACACTTGAAATATAACTAAGTTGTGCAACCATTTTAAACAAATGCACTAGTGAAATTAACATAACCGCATCAGAACATATATTGACCGATTTGGCATTGCAGGGTATTTCCTTTGACCCCTTGTGTATGGTGCTCTACAATTCAAAATGCATCGTTAAACAAAATGGAATTGCTTCTATAAAATGGTTGTACCGGTGTGTTCCTAATAAAAAATCACATCGCTTGATTTGCAATGAATCAGTATAATGGAGTGGTACCCATACTGACACAAACTGCACCAGTACATTATATTATATGACACTCCACTAAACATCAAGTTAGTGCTCTGGAAACTATAGTGCACTGGTACTATCAGTTAATGAAAGCACATCGCCATGAACACATTTCATAAAAAATGGGTCGGCGATGTGTTTATATTAACCAAACGCATTGGGGCGCTAGGGCGTTTTAGTGGAGACCATGTAGTCGGTGTTCTCGAAAACATAATGCATAATTAAACAAAATTTTGGTGCTCTAATAGTATGGTAGAATTGGTCCATTTATATTAACACATCACACCACTTAATTTGATATAAAAAAAATTCACTTGTCAGTGCGCATGGATCCAAACAATGCATCGGTAATGTAAAGAGCACGACACCAATCCAAATTTTCACAAATTATCAGCACATTTTGTCTTATGTTAAGCACTTCTACGATGCTAGGAAATACACCAATTGGGATAAACTCACCAATGTGTTATATTAATTGAGTGCACTGCCAAGTTTCTGAAAGAAAAAAAATTCCTCTGTGATGCATCAAATAAATAAAATGCACCAGTGATGTGTACTACAACACAACGAGTGAAATACATAATAATTTCCCATATTGATTTATTTTATGGGATGCCACATTATCGACACGTTATAATATAAATTCATCAGAATCAACACATACAAATATAAAATGGAGTGTCAGTGTGTTATGTTCAACAAAACACATTGGTGTGGTTAAGTGATTTGCATCGGGAAAAAAAAATTAAAAATTATCATTGCAATGTGTCGTTTAAAACGCACCCATTAACGGTGTGTAAAGAAAATACAATTGACTGGTTAAAATTGTTTGGTGCTTGAATGAAAATAGAGATTCAGTGTGTTTAATATAACAAAATGCACCGCTTGGTTTAACATTAACAAATTCTACTACAACGGTGCATTCCATAGAACCAATTTCCCTAAGTTACATAGTTCATATGTGAAATCGCATCACAAGTCATTTTGTATGACAACCCTTAACCGATGCGCTATATATCACAACGCAATGTTATAGATATCAGTGCTCGACTAACAATGACACACCAATGTGTTATATTTAACGCACCTTTGTTCAATGCCTTATATCTGATAGGGAGCACTGGAAGTAGTTCATATGTTTTTGTTAATACCATCGGTTACTTTTTCACTCTTTTTTTGCAAAAAGAAACTAATTTCATTTTTTGATAAATACAATTTAGTTATATATGTTTGTGTTTTATATTTAAAATTCATTTTTTTCCATATATATGTGCCTAAAAAGGATTTTATGTGAATCAGATACACCGATGATGTCGATCGCAGTAGCATCAGTAGCAACCAAAAGAAAAACAATTTAATTCACAAACTACATATGAAAACCTCCACAGTTAAATTTTGTGGAGGTTTTTCTTTGTGAAGGAAAAAACATAGGTCATCACTCTTCATTGCCTCTCATAATTTATTTCATGGACTCAATCCTCTACCACTTCATCAATGCTCTGCCTCACATCTCCTCCTTCACGAGTCACTCGACTTTCTCCAAGATATTGTTCTTGTCATTCATGTAGCCATAGTATGAACTGGCATCAATTCACTCGTAGATCACATACCTACACCTCCTCTTTTTCTCCTTGAGTGGGCTTATCAAATATCTCCTTGAGGATTGGGAGGAATTTCATAGCCCCAAAGTATTTGTAACTGGTGTTGAAGAAATTTCTATTTTCAGTACACTAGTTCAGTGGGAGTTAACTAACTAGTTCTATTTTAGACTTTCTAATTTTATACTATCACTATTATGCATGCATTCCTAATTATAGGATGGCATTACCTATATGAGTGAATATCACTCACTAATTGAACAAATAATAATATACATTGATTCTCATTCTTCATATTGTATCTCTCTTCCTTTTCTTCATAAGCTTTGTTTGGGTATGCTTTAGCTAGGTCTCCTATGCAGGTTTCCATGAAACACTGACATGGTATTAGAGTCGAGCTGCTTGGAGCAACCCAAACAAGCCAGAAAAGAGAAAAATATGATTTGAGTAAACCTATTTTCCACAATCGTCGCGCCCTATCCCTATCGAAAGGTGCGGGGATTGGAATCGTCATAGCTTGTCCCTATCCCTATTGAAAGGTGTGACAATTGGAATCATCACAGCATATACACAGCCAAGGTGCAATGTATCCGCACTGTTTTCTTCATCCCAGGTGTCACAATTCATCATCTTCGCACTTGGATATTCTCTAGGGTGTGGTGATTCAGCAACCCTCTAGAAAATTGGGTTTCTGCAGTAAAATAGCCATATCTGAACATCCGCGATCTGGGTCGGGCTGAAATTTTTACTAGAGACATATAACATAGGGATTCTCATGCTGACCAAAAATCTCCAAAATCCACATCATATTTTAGGAGATATATTTGTTTTATCATATCTATAGCTGCCATAGAAACGACTGTAATATCTCGAAATCCACGATCTAGGTTTTCAGGATCTTTTCAGAATAAATAACATGATGGAGGCGATGAAACTTATTCAATCAAGTTTGGTGATAATACTCACACTGTACAACTATTTTGAATGGAATTAAAAGTACGCATTCCAACTCAAAAGAAAAGGATTGTATAATTTGGTGATGGCAACAGAAACAAAACCTACGTCAACGCTTAAGAAGACCATATGGGAGAACCGTGAGGATGAGGCCACGGGATTACTTCTTGAGTTAATTTCCACTAATCTATGGTTTCATGTTGCCACATGAAAGACTCCAAACAAGATATCAACCACCTTGGAAGGACTCTTTGAAAAGAAGGATGAGATCTGAGGTCATATGCTTGAGGTAGAGTTGAATACCTTAGACCCTAAAAATTTTGATAATATACATGATTTATTTAATAAATTTAAATATTTGATTTTGATCTTGGGTGAATATGGTATTTCCAATTCTACACAAGAGAAACAACTTATTCTAACAATCTTGGCCAAGCTAGGACTAGAATACGTTGTATATGTCTCCAATTTCCATTATGGCATATGTCTTTGTGGAACAAATTGGAAAATTCCTATGATGGCTTAGTTCATTGAGTCTCTCACACAAGAGCAAACAAAACTCATACAAATGGGCCTCATCAAGAATCCCAAAGAATATGCACTCACCATGCATGATGGAAATGATCATCCAAACAAAACGGGAAGGAGAAATAGAATGAGAAGGAGGGATATTCCAAATCCTTTAATGATTCTTCAAGTTCCAAAGACTCTTTAGATTCTAAGAAGAATAATAAGGGAAAGCAATGCACTTACTACAATAAACCAAATCATGAAGAATCCACATGCATGAATAAACAGATCGATCTTATGGCACAAGAATTTCAATAGAACAACCTTGGAAACTTCATTCTAGAGAGAGTTAAGAAGTAGAAGGAAGAATATCATGATCCTAAGAAAAGTAATCATCATTCCCTCGTTTCAATTAATTCCTCATCTGATTCATGGATTATAGATTCTGGTGCATACCATCATATGGTAGCAAAAGACAAAGTTTTCTCTTCTTTGAGTCCATGATCAAGACCCTCTATTCTCATGGGGGATGATACTCCAGTAGCAGTAGCAAGAGAAGGGAGAGTGGATCCACAATGGAAGTTTTGAGAATGTTTTACATGTTCCAAATATTTCTATGAATCTTCTCTTAGTTTATCAGATCACTCAGAAAGGTAAAAAAGTTGAATTTACATCTGATTTAGTTTCAGTAATTGACATGCATGACAATTCCATCATTGCAATTGGTGAGGTGGATCACAAGTCAAGGTTGTATAGATTCACTAAGTTTTATGATGATGACTCCTATTTTCTACTTACACATAAGGAGAGTACTTTGCATGCACCTCCATTGCAACATGCATATACTCTTGTGCTTCCATCAGTTTCAAACATCGGAGATTATTCCATACACTCAGATTATGTACGTGGAAATAAGAAGGTAGTACAGCCAGATAAGAATTCAGTGTTGAAGCTTCAACATATGTCCAATAAGGCACAATTCACACTTTAGGAAGAAGATATCCTTGCAGGGAATCCATTTGATTCGAGGAGGACTCAATCTTAGCATGAGGAGCCTTCTCATGTACTTTCAGCTTCAGAACCTGCGATGCCCATGCATTGCTATATGATTCAATATTCTAATTCGCAACTCTATAGTGAGGATATGGGAAATCCATTATGGAAAGAATCCATGTAAAAGGAGTATGACTCAATCCTAAGGAATCAGACTTCGCATCTAGTTCCACTTCCACCAGAAAGGAATATTTTCAGGTGCATATGGGTCCACGGGATCAAGAGGTAAAAGGATAGACAAGTTGCCAAAGGACTTCATCAGATCCATAAATATTTCTACATATTCACAAAGACTTTCAGTGAGCAGAAGTTTCAGAATTTTTGGGATCGTATTGAAGTGAAGAACACAGTTGCCTAGCAGCTGTCATTTTATTCTTTTGATACATTGTCTTTTGAGGGGGGGGGGGGNTTGTTCCCACGTGGTTTTCCCTCGTTCCTCATTTTTATTCAATTTTCATTAGTTACATTGTAAATCAGTACCTAATATGGCCTAGTATTCGAGACTCATTTTTTACTCCATAGTGATGTTCATGGGGGGTGTTGGAGAAATTTCTATTTTCGGCACACTAGTTCAGTGGGAATTAACTGACTAGTTCTATTTTGGACTTTCTAATTTTATACCATCACTCTTATGCATGCATTCCTAATTATAGGATGTCATTTCCTATATGAGTCAAGATCACTCACTCATTGAACAGATCATAATATACATTGATTCTCATTCTTCATATTCTATCTCTCTTCCTTTTCTTGATAAGCTTTGTTTGTGTATGCTTTATCTAGGTCTCTTGTGTAGATTTCCATGAAACACTGAAAATTGGGGCCCTTGCATATGGTATCGGGCACATCAACTTTGTTCCCTTCCAATTTTCTCATCTTGGCCCCTACTTTGGCATAATTAGGACTACCAAGCTCTAGGATCGAAGCTTCCCAATGCCCCTTTTCCCTGTTCAACAAGAAAAAACCCTAGTGGATGTATTAATTATAACACAGTGTCAGCCTCAAGAATGACCTAAGTTCCATATTGTATATTTAATAGAATTTAAGAAGCACATTTGGAAAAAAAAAATGATGATCCATAATATTTGTCAGCATGCATTACCACTAAATATTGTGCATTGCCTTTGTTGGAAGATTGGTTGTTGTCATTGATCTCAACCCTAGTAATGGGTTTTGGACCGCAAGATTGATGAAGGTATTTGGACATGAAGGAAAATGCACATGCAGATACAACATCCATGGATGGATAGTATACATCATGTTGTTTCCAGTGGCATTTGGCACGCCACATGGATCCTCATGGTTGAGGAGAAATGAATTTTTGAAGATGACAAAGTGAATTGAAAAAGGAAGTACATGTAGGCCCTGAAAATAATTACAAAATAAGAAAGTGTCAGGTCGGCCCTAATGTTAAAAGGAAGTGACATA
>ML782955.1:461382-473259 GCA_009831015.1 Picea engelmannii | reverse complement strand
TTATCCCTCCCTTTACATTTGGAAGCTGTAGCTACCTTTGGAAGTCATTACTTCCCTTGAACAAAAACTATTGATTATTTCTCATATATATTGTGCATGGTGTATTGTGGTGTATTGGCGTAACTCTTATACTATTGTTCATTTCTCATTGGATATAATTGAATGGTTTAAGTATAAGTTGGAAAAGGTTTTTAAATTGTACTTGATACTTATTCACCCCCCTCTCAGTATCAACAGCCTTGGCCTCATCCTTCTCCTCCATGATATCCTCACTCATGTGCTTACTAAGAATCTCATCCTGTTTCTTCTTCTCCACAACCATGTTCTCGATCTCTTTCTCATACTGAAGGGGAAAACGGGAAACAAACTCTCACTCTCTTTGTTGTTGGTTTCCTTTGTCCTGCTCTCATAAATTTTTCTACCACATTCTCATCTACCTGAAATAGGATCGACTTAATAGAAATTACATCCCCACTCTTGATCATCAACCTAGCCTACCTCTAGATGGACTTTATCCTTTGCCACTCCCTCGGTGCTCTATCTTGCATTTCCTACTCCAAGGGTCACTCGACTTTCTCCAAGATATTTTTTGTGTCATCCCTGTCACCATAATAATTGGCATCAATTTTCTTGTGGATCACATACATAAACCTCATCGTATTCACCTCACAGGGCTTATCGAATATCTCTTTGATGTCTGGGAGGAATTTACGAACTACACTTATACAATTGGTTGTTGGAAGATTGTAACATGTCATCTTCCAACAATCAATTGTACAAGTGCAACGGGGAAATTCCTCCCCGACGTCAAAGATACATTCAATAATCCCCCCAAGGAAAATAAGAGGAGGTACAGGTATGTGATTTACAAACGAATTGACGCAAGTTCTTATGGTGACAGGGATGATGAGAATGGTATATTCGAGAAAGTTGAGCGTCCCACGGAGGAGGAGATGCAAGCCATAGCACTGAGGGAGTGGAAAAGGATTGAGTTTATCTATAGGGAGGCCAGTTTGACAATCAAGAGCAGTGATTTTTTTGCCATTAATATGGTCCTATTCAAGGAATATGAGAATCTGATAGAAGAAATGGGAGAGTGTGACAAGGGAAACTAGCAGCAAAGAGAGTGAGAGTTTGTTTCCCATGTACCCCTTCTATATGAAAAATAAATCGAGCGCATGTTTGTGGAGAAGAAGAAACTTGATGAGCTTCTTAGTAAATACACAGGTGAGGATCTGATGGAGGAGTAGGTTGAGGCCAAAGAAATTTTTAACATTTAGCGATAAGGCATGCTGACAAAGCTTATGAATCATCGGTTTTTTTTCCAAATGTTCTTCTTAAATTATATTAAATATACAATATGGAGCTTAGTTCATTCTTGATATTGACATAGTGTTATAATTAAGACATCCACCGGGGTCCTTTCTTGATAAACAAGGAAAAGAAGTAATGGGAATCTCTGATCGTATAACTTGGTTGTCCTAATTATTGGTCCTAAGGTCTGCACTTGACTGCTAAAGGGAAAATCTAGGCCACCTCAAGTTTATAATGATTGTTTTATTAATAAGTTGGTTTTTTTTTATTAGCTTAAGGATAGGCTTCAAAGATGGTACTCTGGTTGGATAGGTCGCATAGTATGAAAGTAGGTTCTCCTTTGCTAATTGTGTGGATATTAATATACAATTGGGGATATGAAAAGACAAACATAGGAAACAACAACAATAAATGCAATGAATCACTTGCTATGTAAGAATAAAGACTTAAAATAATATCTTAAGACTTAGAAAAATATCTAGATGCAAATCATTCAATGGGTTGCCAAATAGTAGATATTTTGCTAAACAATAGTTGTATAACAGGTTGCAAAATCAACAAAAAGATGAACTAAAACAATGGTTGAGAGAATAAGGAAATGTACATTGCACACATCACAATATATGCATTCAAGAAAAGATTAAACACATAAAGATTTGATTAAGAGAACACAACTGTCATCAACATATATTCACTAGATAGATAAATTTACAGTCAAATGCACAAGTACAGCCCTTATGTTGCTTCTATTCTTCTCCAAAAAATCAACACCCCTCTAAAACATACATAAACTGCATATTTATAAGAGTTGCAGAGGCTCTCGTCCATTTGGGACTGAGGCTTAACTCTATACTACCAATTGTAAAACAACTAATTAATTGAACTAAACACACGTTGGAGTATATCAAGGAATACTCTGATATTGACTTAATCAAAACCGAGTGGTTATTATCATAGAATACCACTGATTGTCCTTGAAACTAAAAGTAACCATGCAATTAAACATCTGAAACATATGCTACAATGAAATAATATTGATGCATGTGTTGGAGTGAATTGAGATCTGACAGAAATGACCAAGAGTGATAGAACTGAGTTATGTATCGATCATGACATGCACACACGTTGTTGGAGGCAACTGGAGACAACTAAAAGTGTTGTCGTGTCCTTCCCCCACTTATCTCTTGGAGAACAGAAGCAATTCATGTTATATTTTTCTGGAGTTTGGACGTGTAGTTTCCCCATTCCTGGTTTGGCACCCCTTTTTAAACCCTTCAAATATGCAATAAATGTGGGTGAGCCACTTCAGAAATCCATCATTTTGAGGTTTCGAAGCGCAGAGGATGTGTATCCTCCAAAGGAAAAAACCCCTGAAGTCATTAACCAACACTAATAACTTATTAAATTGATATTACCTTTAACCTTTAAATGTAATGACCTTGGACCTTTGAAATTTCATCCCTTTAGAGATTTTGGCCTGTGCTAAGTTAAAAAACTTTCGAGGTGGTAGGGCCTGAAGTGATGTGGTGCTCCGATGTCACATGATGCCATGGTTGCTGACATGTCACATAAGGTGAGTGACACATGTCACTCAAAAATGATCGGATGATGGGACCCCAATGACCAAAAATGAGTGCCACATGTCAGGGCCAGATGGAAGTCATGTGTTGGTGCCAGATGCCTACCACCTACCTTGATGGATGAGTTCCACATGCCTCGACACTTCAGGCTTCGGGAGTTTTGGATTTTGAAGCATGAATATCTCCCGAAGTAGTACGAGCCCGAAGTGACATATCTAAGAAGGAGAGTGACGCATGCTTTGGCAGTTCGAAGCTTCAGAGGCTTTGGCACTTTGGCATATGGACACTTTGGAAGATTTGAACCAATGGAAAATTCAGGTACTCGAACGTCGAAATCACTAAGTCATTCATGTTAAACCCTGCATGAGTTCGAGACTTCAAATGTGTGAGAGCCATTGATCTGCATCGACTATTGGATGTCCACCACTGAATATTTAACATGGTTGTTTGGCTTAAATTCTAAGCCCAAAATGGACTGCTTTGACTTGTTGTCTTTTTCTGCTGAAGCTTACTCAGCTTACAAAATACTTGTTGGACCTGAATTTCTCCTGCGCACACAAAAGGCTTGGTGGACTTGTTGCATGCTCAATTAGTGGAAAATATAATGATAAGTATTTCAAAATCAAACCAGAACATGAAATCACCCTTCAAGAAAGCGAAAAAATATGGTGCAAAATAAGTAAAGATGAGTAGGGGTCATGAAGCAGAGTGATTAAATAATGGAGAATAAGCTAAGAAAGCAACCACAAAAATCAGAATGGTAAAGGAGGGAAAAGGGCAGGAGTGCAGACCTAGGTTACAACATTGGTTCCAACCAAGGATAACACTTCCCTGTGAGTTGCTAAGAATAGTATACCAGGTGCCTTACCTTTCAGAACCTCGCTTCCACTATTTGTAACTTACCTCTGTTTATGTTTGTCGAGAATGTATATCTTTGAAGTTCAAAACAGTAACTACATCCCAGTTCCTTTGTTGGGATATGGAGTCTTTATTCAATATGAAACTTAAAACTGCAACTACTCCCCAGTGCCTTTGTTGGGATATGGAGTCTTATTGTTGATCTACATGCAAACTATTGAAAAAACCAACATACTGAAAACAATATGTGAACTGAAAAATTAACTACTCGAACTAAGAGCTTATTCTCCTACTACCTACTCTATTCAGTTGAAAACCAAGTAATCATGTGTAATCAGATTTCCATTGAAACCAAGAAACCATTTGACTAAGAACCATAACTTTGTGCATGTCATTGTTTAGAATAATCCAAAGAGGATATATCAAATGCAACAAAAATTTATCATGCATCTCATACTCACAGCTGCAAAAGTTGATTATGCTAAAACTTACCACATTTGAGATTTTGGAAAAATAAGAATCCATCCATCTCGCTATTGGATCTTGAAACTCATGAAAAGCCTCCAACTGGTTGAGAGGACAAAGTTGTTGTTGTGTGAGATCTTCATTATAAAAAAGACTGAGTTTCTCCTGTCCTCTTTGAAACAACTCATGAAATTCATGTGATTCACAACCATAAAGGGTAGAAAAACACCCTCGATACTTCTCATCTTGTTGTTTGAAACGAATGGGTATATCTTTTGCATTGCTGGTTTTTCCTTGTTCTAGCTCCAGAATGTCATCTTCAAACTTATAGATTTCTTGTTGCTCAACAATTTCAAAAGGGAGGGGAACAACTTGCTCATGACCTTCAACATCGTTTTCCTCATAGTTAATCAAATATTTATGAGAACATAGAACAACAGATGTATTATAACAACGACTAACTGAGGCACCTAGAATAATGTAAGATGTATCTAAAGCCTTGTTATCATCAATTTCATCATTAATGTAATTTCCAACATCATCTTTTTGAATAAAAGAATCGGAATAAGACTCATATGTAACTGAATCTTCCTCCACTTCCTCAACGGAAAAATCCCTTTTATTTTCACTACTAAAAGAACTAATAAGTGAATGTCAAATATGAGATCCAAATTCTTCACAACAATCTTCAAAAAGTAAATCAGCTGGAAAAAAACTTTTACAATGCTCATTGAATGCAGCATGGAACTGTTACAGGGAGGATATGCTAGCAGAGGGAAAGGATCGATACCACTCATGAGCATCTCCCTCTAATGAGTACATGAACATATTCATTAATGCATCCTCATGATGTATTCCCGAGTGATTCATAAGTTCATGAAACTCAAGCAAATGATCAATAGGGTTGTCATCTCTATGTTCTCTAAATATGGGCAAGAAATCACCCCACTCATTTATAGTAGGAACAACATTTGGAAAACCAGGAACAACAGAGAAATTAAAAGGAGAAAACCTTCGAGTCAAGATGGATTCCATTTGAAAATGTGACTTCTTAATATTGTGGAGTTGCCACTGGATTATTTAACCATGGAGTCGCCAAGTGAACGATCTACAGTTTGAATGTGTCTAGTCTTTGTTCACCATCAAATATCAAATCTGATCGTTGTTGTTCTCCCAGGGAAAAATATTTCGTTACTCCATTCCCTGACAACGGCGCCAGAAGATGTTGGTCCTAAGGTCTGCACTTGAATGCTAAAGGGAAAATCTAGGCCACCTCAAGTTTATAATGATTGATTTTTTAATAAGTTGGTTTTGTTTGTCAGCTTAAGGATAGGCTTCAAAGATGGTACTATGGTTGGATAGGCCGCATAGTATGAAAGTAGGTTCTCCTTTGCTAGTGGTATGGATATTAATAAATGGTTGGGGATATGAAAAGACAAACACAGGAAACAACAACAAGCAATGCAATGAATCGCTTTCTATGTAAGAATAAAGACTTAAAATAATATCTTAGTACTTAGAAAAATATCTATATGCAAATCATTCAACAGGTTGCCAAATAGTAGATATTTCGCTAAACAATAGTTGTATAACAGGTTGCAGAATCAACAAAAAGATGAACTAAAAAAATGGTTGAGAGAATAAGGAAATGTACATTGTACACATCACAAAATTTGCATTCAAGACAAGATTAAATACATAAATATTTGATTAAGAGAACACAATTGTCATCAATATATATTTACTAGGTAGATAACTTTACAGTCAACTGCGCAAGTCCATCCCTTCTGTTGCTTCTATTCTTCTCCAAAAAATCAACACCCCTCTAAAACATACAGAAAATGCATATTTATAAGAGTTGCAAAGGCTCTTGTCCATCTGGGACTGAGGATTAACTCTATACTACCAATTGTAAAACAACCAATTAACTGAACTAAACACACGTTGGAGTATATCAAGGAATACTCTGAGCTTGACTTAATCAAAACCGAGTGGTTCTTATCACAGAATACCACTGATTATGCTTGAAACTAAAAGGAACCATGCAATTAAACATCTGAAACAGATGCTACAATGAAATAATATTGATGCATGTGTTGGAGCGAACTGAGATCTAACAGAAATGAACAAGAGTGACAGAACTGAGTTTTGTGTTGATCATGGCATACACGCGCGTTGTTAGAGGCCACTGGAGACAACTAAAAGTGTGGCCATGTCTTTCCCCCACTTATCTCTTGGAGAATAGAAGCAAGTTATGTTGTGCTTTTCTGGAGTTTGGACGTGTAGTTTCCCCATTTCTGGTTTGGTGCCCCTTTTTAAATCCTTCAAATATGAAATAAATGTGGGTGAGCCACTTCAGAAATCTGGCATTCGAAGGTTTCGGAGCATAGAGGATGTGTATCCTTTGGAGGACAGAACCCCTTGAAGTCATTAACCAGCACTAATAACTTATTAACATGATATTACCTTTAACCTTTAAACTTAATGACCTCGAGCTTTCGAAAGTTTGGCCCTTTGGAGAGTTCAGCCTATGCTGAGTTAAAAAACTTCTAAGGTGGTAGGGCCCGAAGTGACGTGGTGCTATGATTTCACATGATGTCACGGGTGTTGACGTGTCACATAAGGTGAGTGACATGTGTCACTCAAAAATGAGCGGATCATGGGACCCCAATGACCAGAAATGAGTGCCACGTGCTAGGGCTAGATGGAAGCCATGTGTCGATGTCAGATCGTTGCCACCTGCCTTGATGGATGAGTACCGCGTGCCTCAGCACTTTGGGCTTCAGAAATTTTGGATTGGGAAGCATGAAGATCTCCAGAAGTAGTACGAGCCCAAAGTGACGTGTCTAAGAAGGAGAGTGATGTGTTCTTCGACACTTCGGCACTTCGTAGATTCGGAGGCTTCAGCACTTTGACATTTGGACACTTCGGAAGATTTGAACGAATGGCAAATTCAGATGCCCGAAAGTCGAAGTCACTGAGTCATTCTTGTTAAACCCCGCATGAGTTTGAGACTCTAAATGCGCGAGAGCCATTGATCTACATCAACTGTTGGATCTCCACCATTGAAGATTGGACATGTCTGTTTGGCTTAAATTCTAAGCCCGAAATGGACTGCTTTGATTTGTTTCCTTTTTTTGCAGAATATTACTGAGCTTACAAAGGACTTGTTGGACCTGGATGTCTCCTGCGGACACAAAATACTTGGTGGACTTGTTGCATGCTCAATTAGTGGAAAATATGATGACAAGTATTTCAAACTCAAACCAGAACATGAAATCACCCTTCAAGAAAGAGAAAAAAGATGGTGCAAAATAAGTAAAGACGAGCAGGGGTCATGAAGTTGAGTGATTAAATAATGGATAATAAGCTAAGCAAACAACCATAAAATTTAGAATGGTAAAGGAGGGAAAAGGGCAGGAGTGTAGACCTAGGTTACAACACTAATTATGACAAAGTAGGGGCCAAGATGACCAACTTGGAAGGACATGAAGTTTATGTGCCTGGTGCCACCGGAAAGGGCTCTGGTTACATATACTTCAAGGATATGAAATTCCTCCCCATCCTAAAAGAGTTAATCGATAAGTACCCTCAGGGTGAAGAACAAGAGGTGTAGGTATGTGATTTACAAGTGAATTGACACCAATCCATAGTATGGCTAAAGTAATGATAAGGATGGTATCTTGGAGAAAGTCGAGTGGCCCGTGAAGTAGGATATGTGAGGAAAAACACTAAGTAAGTGACAGAGCATCGAGTCCATGCACTAAATTATGAGAGGCACCGAAGAGTGATTGTCTCTATAAAGCACAACCTCCACAAAAATTTAGTTGTGGAAGTTTTCATACGTAATTTGTCAATTAAATTATGTCTCAATGCATTTTTATGTAACAACTACTCCGGTGCACTTTCAATCGCACTATTGCACTTTAAATAGTATAGCACACATGTATATTGTGTTTTTTCAAATCATGTTGATGTTTTTGTTGTTTGATTTATAAAATGTATTATAAGTACACTAATGATTTCTCTGTTTTTAAATTAAATTAAGATTTATCACTCATTACAATTTAGAGTTGTCATATAATGTTTAACTTTGGTTTTATGAAATTGTTTGCTTTGGATTGTAATTGTGAAAAATTATAACTATTAATGTCATATAATGTTAAATTCTTCTTCAATGTGAATTGTTTAATATCCAGCAACATACAATATGTTGATTAAACATGTTTACAAAGAAAAATTACTCTTATGAAATGTTATTTTCTCATTTATTTTGTTGATAAAATTATAATAATTGTTCATAATTACAATTATAATTGTTATATTTATGAGTATTGATGGTACAAATAATTCCATATTGGGATGTTCTTTTTTTTCAAATATTATATTGGGATGACTTATGCTAAGTGTCATATTAGACTATAAAATGCACCTCAATATTAATAATAAAAAAAATTAATAAAGGTGTCAATAAAATCAATATGTTTTTTTAGTTTGTTAGCGAAAATGTCATTTTTTTTTTAAATGGTTCTGTTAAAATTTTATTGCAAAAACATAGACATGTTTTTTAAATTATGATAAATGTTACATTAAAAATATTAAAAATAATAGGAAACTATTGTTGGACATTGGTTGTCATTGATTTCAATGAGTAGTGGATTGATGTCAACTGATATGATGGGTGTATTTGGAGAAGTCTCAAAAGTGGTCCCCTTATGGCGTAGCTTTAAGCACGGCCCTCACGGGAAGACGCTTTGAAGAAGTCTACAAGAAATCCATAAGTATGGTTATGGATCATGTAGTTGATAATGGAATTAGGCCATGAAGGACGGAGTAAATGAAGGTAACTCACTCATGGATGGATATTTCTCATCATGTCATTTCTGGTGATAGCTGGTACACCACGTAGTTCCTCACAGTTGAGGATTTATGGCCTTGTGAAGTTAGAAGCCCCAAAGAATGGTCAAGAATCCCCTAGTTTGTTACAAGTCTTTAATAAAAAGGTAAAGTTGTTGTAACAAGAAAGTTAAGAAGCTCCTAAGTTTAAGGAAAGAGGTTACCCAGCAAAAGTATATATACACCTCAAAGAGTCATTCACAAGTACATTCACTCACTAATTCTAGTGAATATATTCTAGTGAAATAGTGATCTTTTGGATAAGTTTGCGACAGTAAAATTTGAGGTAGTGAAGACTAAGTAGTACAAGAGTTTCGGCATTGCAGTGGTGAGCGAGAATCTCTGAGGAAGCCCTATTTTTGTTGATCCTCATAGGTCAGACTACTAGTGTCCTGCGAGGCATCCCTGTGGGTTGCAATATCCATGTCACGCGAGGCCCCGCGAGAGAGGATGTCTTAGTCTTGTGATGAAAAGACAAATTTGGGAGAAATTTTGGTACCAGGTCCCTGAAAACAGAAGATAACTTATAGGTCAACATTGCAATTTTTCAGGTCATCTACAGAGGTACTGGTATGTTTGTGTACTTGTTGTAAAGGTTATTCTTGATTATGACGTGGTGAAAAATGGAGGCATGCTTGGCATATTGATGAGTGTTTGACACATGATTGAGGTACATCTTGGGTGCATGATTGAGTAAGGTATTCTGGTATATTTGGTTTGGCATATGGAATGGTTGTTATGGTTCATATCTTTGAGATGATTGTTCATAGTTGAGGTATATACTTGATGTATGGTGACATATGCATGAGGGACATGCATTGGTTCTTCATTGATGATATGATACAGGTCTATACTTTATTGATGCAATGGTATATGGTACATGTTTTATTCATGTTTGAAACATGTTACATGATTGGATACTTATCATTTATGTTGTAGTTGGTATATCGTATTGTTCATGATTCATGCATATATGTTGGTACACAATTGATGCATGGTATGGTACAAGTTCTAGTTGGTTGATGATTAGTTACATAGACAGTGACGAAGACTATGACAGGGTGGATAGAGTGATAGGTTGGATAGAGTGACAGGGGTATGTGATAGTGATAGTGATAGTGGTAGTGGTAGTGATTATGGTAGTGACAGTTGGTATACATTTATATTTCAAGGTGGAAAGATGGGGCAAGGAAAGGGGATTATATCCTCCTTTCGGTTGTAGCCAGAGAACATATGGAGTTGGAGCTTCCTTCAGGTTGGATCCTGAGAATCAAGGGGTTGTAGACTCCTTTTGTTTAGAGCCAGAGAATTCAGGGAGTTGTAGCTTCCTTTAGGTTGGAGCCTATAAATAAGGGGTTGCAGCCTCTTTCTAGTTGTAGCTAGAGAATTGAGAATCTGGTGCTTCCAATGAATGTATTCTCTTGATATATAAGAAAATCAATATGTGGTTTTCTCCCATTTGGGTTTCCACGTAAATTCGGGTGTATTGTGTTTCTGTGGATGTTTATTATGCTTTGTTGATTTAAATTTCTCATGATATATTGATGATATATTGTTGATGATGTTAATGATTACATATTATGGTTAAAAGAGATAATAAAGTTCTCATATTGATTCACCCCCCCCCCCCCTCTCTCAATATTCCAACAATTTTTATCAAAGAAGGTCCTTCAAGAAATAGTTTAACCAATGGAATGAGATCATGGAATACACTAAGATTGGATCACCAAGGTTTGATGGACATAACTATGCATTTTGGAATAAAAGGATGCAAACATTTTTACATGCACATGGATTTGATGTTTGGAAATCAGTAGTAGATGGATATGTAGCACCAGCCACTCCCCCAACTGAAAAAGATGGAAAGAAGCCCAACGAAAACAAATCAAAGGTTAAAGGCACCATTCTGAGTGGTCTGGATGATTCAATATTTGTCAAAGTTATGCATTGCAAGACCGCAAAGGATATTTGGGATAAACTTCAAAATATTTATTAAGGAGATACCAAAGTCAAGGGAGCTAAGATTCAAACCCTTAGAGATAAGTTTGAGCAACTGAAGATGAAGGAAGATGAAGAAATTGCAACCTAATTTCTACGCGTTGATGAAACAATGAACACTATCATAGGACTTGGAGAAGAATTTGATGAGTCATTGGTTGTTCAAAAGGTTCTAAGATCTCTACATATAATATTTGATCATAAGATATCATTTTTGGAAGAAAGAATAGATCTTGACAATTTGAGCATGGACGAGTTACATGGAATATTCACATTTTATTGAAAGAGGATAGAACAAGAGAATCCAGTCACAAAGGAAGCAGTGTTCAAAGTATCCAAGAAGATGAAGAAGAAAAACAAGAAAAAACCAAAACCAGATTGCAGATGCAGCGACAATTCAAAGGAAGATGAAGAACTGGAAAACTTTGTAAGTAAGTTTAAAAGAGGAACCGTAAAGTACAAAAGTATGCTTCCATTGAAATGTTTTAATTGTGATGGTATTCGCCATTTTTCTTCTAAATTCCCTTATTCTAATAATAAAGGTAGCTACAAAGAAGAAGATTCTAGTAAGAAAAAGGCAAATCGAAAGGGAGACAAGAGAAGGAACAAAAACAAATTGTTCAAGTGATCCGGATTATTTTTGGCACGAAATGAGAGCGGAGATATAATAAAGAAATGCACAGAGATATCGCGTATATCCAGTAATATAACAGAAATATATCAGAGATGCAACCATAAACACAGAGATACAGTAATACACGATTTC
>ML782955.1:442621-458880 GCA_009831015.1 Picea engelmannii | reverse complement strand
AGAAATGTACAGAGACTGTAAAAATACAGAGTGAAAGACTCGCTAGAATGGTGGCAGCTTATCTCTGAGAAGAGATGTGACGGCTACTCGCATTCGCAAGAAGATGGTTACAATGAGGCTCTGGAGGCCTTTTTACAATAATCTAAAATTCCAAAAGTCCTAGACATCCAAAAACCTAACCCTAGGAGATGAAGCGCCAAAAGTCATGTGGGCCCCGTTTGGGTAAGTTGGTGCATCAACTTCCCGGGGTCGTAACTTTTGCATATGATCTCCGTTTTAGGCGTGTGATAGCTCGTTGGAAAGGTATCGTCGAGGAGATTCATTTTGTGAGTTCAATCATGCCTTAGCTATAATTGAGAACCTAGATCTTGAAAAAACTTCATTTAGGCCCTCAAAATGGCCCCGAAAGTGAAAACCTGCTAAAAATAGTAAATTGCCAAAATGGCCAAAAAACTGTTTTGAGCCATTTGGAAAAGATGGGTGGCCCCCGATATCCACCTGGATCATCAAGAAAAATCTCTACTCAAAGGAAGACATCTCTTCATCGAAGAGGATGATGATAGTGACAATGGTTCAGAAAAAATACTCTTCATGGTAGTAGAAGATGATGAAGAATATTCCAAATATTCTGAAGAAGAAGGCAAAGTCAATCTCATAGTAGAACTAATCAGTTCCTTAGAAGAATTGGGGAAATAAAGAAATAAAATTAAGTCACTAGAGTCAAAGTTAAAGAAGAAAGGATCTCAAAACTCCAACTCTGACTAAGTCGAGAAGATAATCATGAAGTTAAAGATCCAAGTAGAAGAAGACATGAGGATTGAATAAACACTTAGAGGTAAGATAGAGGAAAAGGAGAATATGATTGAAAGCTTGTAAGTGGAAATAGTCACTCTAAGAAAATATCTACAGCAGCAGAATAACACCAAAATCTTGGATAAGATCATCAGTAGTCAAAGGCCATACTATGACAGGTCTGAACTAGGATACAACCAGATGAAGATCAAGAAAGGCTCGGTCTCCAAGATGACATAACAAGAAGCAGAATAGAGCACCTATACAGAAATAGTCAGAGGCACTCAAGAAGAAAATCACAAAGGACCTGGACCACCTAGAACATTCAGAACACAGAACCAACAATTAGTATCCTCCCAAGAAGAAGAAGGTTTTAGAAGAGTGACACCATTCATAAGATTCCCTACATCTAGGTATCAAACTATTTTTCTTGGTTTATGTTATTCTTGTCATAACTTTGGTCACAAAGCTGAAAACTATAGAGCCTATAACAAAATAAACTATGAAGGCTATTCCAACATCAGTTATTCCATAAAGTCCCATGAAGCACATAACAAACATCACAACAATTTTGGTTCACTAAGTAATGAAATAGAGTGTTACAAGTGAAATAATTTTGGACACATGGCCAAATAATATAGATTGATTGTTCCTCCAACAAAACCAAAGCAGAACAACAATAGTCACAACCAAGAACCACAAAGGATATGGAGAAGGAAGCAAGATCAATTCAATATTGAAGAGCGCTCTCCTTCTTTACAAGCTCAACACAAGAAAAGTGGGTGGTATGTTGACAACAGTTGTTTGAAGCATATGGCGGGTGACAAGAACAATTTTCTAACACTAAATAAGGAACAATATGGATCAGTTTTGTTTCAAAATGATAAATCATCTAGAAACGTAGGAAGAGGCATAGTCAATCTTGGAAGAAAGGATTCCAAAGTATAAAATGGTCTACTAGTTGAATATATGAAGCACAATATTCTAAGTGTAAGTCAAATGTGTGATCAAGGACACAAACTTTTGTTTGACTCATAAAAATGTGAGATAAGGAAAGAAGGATCAGGAAAGTTAGTGGCTACATCTAGAATAACTCCAAACAACATATATGTCCTGAATAAAATTGTAAAAGAAAGATGTTTCTTAGGAAAAGAAAATGAAATTTGGCTTTGGAAAAGAAGGATGGGTCACATAAACTTTGATAACCTTGTCAAAATTAGTATAAAGGAATCAATGAAATAAATGCTCGAGATATCAAAGCTAGAAAACACTCTATGTGAGCATTTTCTACAAGGAAACAAAACCGAGACCAAGCTAAAAACCATTGGATATTGTACACGAAAAAACCATTGGATATTGTACACATTGACCTATGTGGACCTAAAATAATGAATGGACTAAATGGTGAGCAGTACTTCATGCTATTGGTTGATGGATACATAAGAATGACTACAATGTTTTTTCTCAGGAAGAATTCAGAGGCATTTGAACACTTCAAGATATATAAAGAGATGGTTGAAACAAAGATGGAATTGAAAATCAATTGTTTGAGATTAGACAATGGAGGAGAATTTACATCAAATGGATTCATGGACTTCTACAATGAACATGGAATAAAGAGACAGTTCTCCACATCTAGGACACCTTAGAAAAATGGAGTTGTTGAAAGGAAGAACATAACAGTACAAGAAATGGCTAAAACCATGTTGAAAGATTCCAACTTGAGTGACAATTTTGGGCACAAGTAGTACATAAAGTAGTTCACATCCTGAATAGAGGAATGCTCAGAGGTAATAGTGATAAGAATCCCTATGAGTTATGGAAAGGAATAACACCAAATGTGAAGCATTTCAGATGATTTTGAAGAAAATTTTATATCAAAAGAAAAGATGGCAGGCTTGGAAAATTCAACTCCCAAGTGGATAAGGGCATACTAGTTGGATATTCTAGAAAAAGAAAAGAATATAAATGCTTCAATCCAAGACTCAACAAAATTGTGAAAAGCATAAATGTAACGATTGACGAGACCGATGTACGGAAGGGCATAGTAGGAAGTAAAGATTCATAAGTGCAGGATGATGAGGAGGATCTGAAAGAAGATGAAGAAGAGAATCCAGAAGAAGATGAGCAGCAAATACCTCTTAATATACCTAACCAATGAGTAAAGAAAAATCATCCACCAGAACAGATTATTGGGAATAAATATGAAGGAGTTGAAACTAGAAGAAGAATACTTTCACCAGAACAACAACACTTAGCATTGTTATTCACAGTTGAACCAAGTAATTTTGAAGAGGCCGGCAAAGATGAAAATTGGATCAAGGCTATGGATGAAGAGTTAGATCAGATAGAGAAGAATGACATGGGAACTAGTTCCAAGAGCGAAGTACAATAATGTGATTGTTACAAAGTGGGTTTTTCGAAACAAGATAAATGAGGATGTACAGGTAACCAGAAATAAAGCAAGACTAGTATGCAAAGCATATACTCATATTGAAGGTATAGATTTTGAAGAGACCTTTGCACCAGTTTTTGGGATGGAAGAAATCGTATTGATATTAACTTATGCATGTTCCAAAATAATCAATCTATATAAAATGGATTTTAAGTCAACTTTTCTTAATGGAGAATTAGAAGAAGAGGTCTGTATAGAACAGTCAGAAGGATTTCTATTGTCAGAAAGGGAAGATTATGTTTGCAGGATGAAAAAGGTGTTGTATGGACTTAAGAATGCCTCCAGAGCATGTTATTCAAGATTGGAAAGGTATCTACAGCAACAAGGATTTAGGAATGGAAATGCAAACAACAATCTATACATAAAAGTGGATCAAGACAGTATATTGATAATTGAAGTTTATGTAGATGACATCATCTTCGGAAGTGATGATGACAGGATGAGTCAGAATTTTTCCAAAGATATGAAAAATGAGTTCAAATTTTTTTTGTTCGGTGAGTTGACTTTATTTTTGGGATTACAGATATGTCAGCGTGATAAAGGTATTTTCATCTCCCAAACCAAGTATATCATAGAAATTTTAAATAAATATGTTATGGAAGATTGCAAACCCATGATTACTCCTATGGAGACCAGTTGCAAGTTGAGAAAGGATAATGAATCGAAAGATGAAGATCAGAGACTCTATAGATCGATTATTGGTAGCCTGATCTATGTGACATCATTGAGACCGTATGTGATGCAAGAAGTTGGAAAAGTTGTGAGATTTCAAGAAAAACTAAAATAAGAACATGTTATGGCGGTAAAGAGAATATTCAAATATCTCAAGGCAACAGAATAATTTGTCTTATGGTATCCAAAAGGGAAAGATCTATCTTTTATCGCCTACACAGATGCAGATTCAGAAGGTATCATTAAAAATAGAAGAAGTACAAGTGGAGAAACCTTCTACTTGGGTGATTTTCTAGTATCATGGCTAAGCAAGAAACAATCTTCAATATATGTGTCCACAACATAAGTTGAATATATTGCAGCAGCAGCTTGTTGCACTCAATTTCTCTGGATGAATCAAACCTTGCAAGATATACAAGTGAGGTATGATTAGCCCATTTCAATACTCTGTGATAACACCAGTGCTATCAGTATCTCCAAGAATCCAGTGATGCATTCCAAGATGAAACACATTCCAATCAAGTATCACTTTCTATGGGAACAGGCTATAGAAAAGAACATAAAGCTAGAGTACATTGGGAAAAATTAACAAATTGCAGATATATTCACCAAAACTCTTCTGAGGGAGATCTTTGAATATATTTGATAGAAAATTGGAATATTTTATGCACCACATTTATTCACATGAATTCGGGAATAGTAACATAGGGGGAGAACAATGGAAGACTTGAAGAATACAAGCCAAGAATATTTTGAACGCTTTTCATATACTTCAAATTTTTACATGAGGAAGCACCATGAAGAGAAAGCAATGGCCTGTAGATAGGAGGAGCAGCCCCAAGGAGGATTACCCTTTTCCATGGATGCCAAAGGGGGAGAGAAAGAAAAGATGCATGCAAATGGAGAGAAAGAACATATGTATAGAGACAGGGGGAGCGATGGTCACAGGGGGAGAAATGATCACAGGGGGGGCATGAGTAGGATCATGAGTGTTCCCATGCCATCAGTGTTGCCATCAATGCCAAAGGGGGAGATTGTTGAAAAATAGGTTGTCATTGATGCCCACGATTAGTGGATTGATTTCAACTAATGTGATGAGTGTACTTGGAGAAGTCTCCAAAGTGGTCCTCTTATGGCATATCTCTAAGAATGACCCTCACGAGAAGATGCTTTGAAGAAGTCTACAAGAAATCCATAAGTATGATTATGGATCTCATAGTTGATCATGGAATTAGGTCATGAAGTATGGAGTAAATGAAGGTAACTCACTCATGGATGGATATTCCTCGTCATGTAATTTTTGGTCATAGGTGGTATGCCACGTAGTTCCTCATGGTTGAGGAGTTATGGCCTTGTGAAGTTAGAAGCCCCGAAGAATGGTTAAGAAGCCCTTAGTTCGTTACAAGTCTTTAATAAAACAGTAAAGTGGTTGTAAAAATAAATTTAAGAAGCCCCTAAGTTTAATGAAATAGGTTACCCAACAAAAGTATAAATACACCTCAAATATCCATTCACAAGTACATTCACTCACTAATTCTATTGAATATCTTCTAGTGAAATAGTGATCTTTTGGCTAAGTTTGTGATGGTAAAATCTTTATAACAACAACATTTTTATAATTGTTTTATAGATATTTGGAATTAATAAAAATATATCTATAAATGCATTGAATTCATCAAATAATAAAATTTATATAAAAATATATATTTTGAATCCATAGAAATAGATATATAAATGCATGCAATTTCATCAAAGATGAGTCTATGTAAGCTATTTAAAAATATTGTCAAAATGAAACACAATGATCAATGATTTGGAAATGATGAATTTAATTAATTGATTTATGCAATCTCAACCACCGCCATGTTTTTTAGGAAAAAACAAAATTTGACATAAACCCATTAGATAACATGGACATATAATACTTTCCCTCCTAAAAACATTAATTTTACATAATGTGCATGCATCCTATGACATTAGTGTTTTATGTAAATTCTACAATTATTAATATTCATTCTCATATTTTTTGTAATCATGTAATGAAAATCATTTTATTAATACATATGTCTTAAGAAATAACTAATATACAACTATCATTTGTCCTCCACAATTTATCCTAAGAGATCCTTAACTAGGTGATGCTTTCCATATTACCTTTGTGAGCCTATTTGATATTATATGGCCCTTTTCATCATGAATAATCCATAAAGAATCAAATTTAAGGGCAAAGCCATTGTTTTTCACATGTGGTCCATATTGGGCCCTTATACAATCCCTAGTGTGCAAGTCTTATAATGGATAAGGTTCATTATAAATTTCCCCTGTGATGGTTTCAAACCCAATGCATGACGGCCCATGAATTCTAAAATCCCGCTTCATGCCCTAACACATTTATTTTCACCCTCCAACCACGACCAAGGCCTTCAAATTGATCATTGGTGTGGAAAAACTCATAATGGTGCACATATCACATCCATGGGATAAATGTTCCTTTTATAGGGCCTATGTGGGTTTGGGGCCATATCTAGAGTCCATGAGACATTAAATCATATTTTATGTCCTATATTGGTGTTCCTCCTCATGCCATGTCTAGGGTCCCTAATACCCTTTTATGGAGCGAAAAAAGTTATAACATCACTATTATTATACTCATTCACCAAATATTCCCTTTAGAGGGAATGTATTTGGATCCTATGCATGGCTCATGAGCCCTAAGACTATCTTCCAGGACATATGATGTTGGTGTTATTTCTTGAACAATCATGTTGACACCTTTGTTTTTTTACCTTTCAATAGTCAATTTTAACTTATTAAAACATCATGAAATGGTTTATGGAATAAATAAAAGGGATCTTGCATGAAGTTGATGGTTAAAACATTAGCAATTGGGAATTTGGGAACATGATCTCGCATGAAAATGTACATTTTATTCAAAATGTGCACACATTCCTTTTAAAACACCCTTAATGCCTTTTGAACTAAAATGCAAACTACTATGAAGTTTGTCAAATGAGAATTAAAAACAAGAATTCATGCATTTCAGAAATGTGCATGCATTAATACTGGGAACACATTGTTTTTAACAAAAAAAACTATAAATTATATAAGATATTTCCACCCCTAAAATGTATTAAGAGTTATTTAGTAATTTGTCTATGATATTTTAACCTGACAACCATTTTTGTCATTATTTACATACTTGAAAATATCTTGAAGAGATATACAACTTTTATGTTATTAAGTTTTTGTGTTTCTTTATATGTATTTTCTTGTTTTCAAAATAATATAAAAATAAATCTTTTGACAAGAAAATGAATATTTGCAATTTTCTCACAACTTTTTTTCCCAACCTACATTTTTGTTGCTCTTTAGATAATTGGAAAGATCTTGAAGTGATCTACAACTTTGTTGGTATACACTTTTGTTGTGTCTATATAGATGTTTTTTTTGTTTTTTAAAAGAATAAAAAAATAATCTTTTGACAAATATGATACACGTTTAAAGGTTGTAATTTGTTATGCAATCATTTTAAATTAAATGTGACATTTAATAATGGGATTACTCCCTTAAAAATGACTCTCTATGAACCTTTTACTCCCTAATGAAAGCTCGAACTATCATATATTCCCTATAGAGAGAATGTATGGTCTTTGAGTGGGATATTAGTGCCATCATGAAGGTTTTGTGCACCAGGTATGGATCTCAAGCCCTTAACCATGGTCAAGTGAGGAAAACTAGGGGTGTATTCCCTATGTGAACCTTCTAAGTCTTGTGGGGTAGGAACAAGGCCCGTGAACCACCACTCAATTTCTATAAATAGTATTTTGGGCCTCTGAGTGGGAGATTAGTGCCATTAGGAGTTTTGCACTCAAGGGATGATTTGGGGTCGTTATCATGGTATGGGTAGGAATTCAAAGGAATTGGGACCCTAAATGAAGCTCTTAGGAACTGTTAGGAGGTTTTTCAAATGACGAATGGGTCTCAGAGAATTGACCATTGTAGCAAAAGGAAAACTAGGGAATTATGTTCTAAATGAAACGTATATGGCGCATGGGCCATGAACAAGGCTAGAAAACCACCGCATGACCCATCTAAATGGGATATGTGTCCCCCAAGTGAAATATAGTTGCTATTATCAATTTTTCTAATTATGAATCTCCTCGTAAGGAAATGTAAGTATTTGATTTCGTTAGTGAAGAGATTAATTAATTTGTTAAGGTTAAAATAATATTAAACTAAATTAATTTTATATTAATATTTTTAAATATTAAGCAACCTCAATAAATAAAATAAACAAAAGTTAATGTGTAGAAGTTATAGGGAGATTAGTTACCATCTTTGATGTAATGATTGTAACATGCAACCAACCAATTTATAAAACAAATGTTGAATTAAGAAATACATTTACATTAGTTCCGTTGAAAATCCAAAAACACAATTACTCAATCACCTTTTTCGTACGCCCCAATGGGATGTCTAAAGGTAGACTCAATGCAAGGCATTTTTTATGAGTGGTTGGTGGTCTACGAAAAGTATAGTTTATTAATAACTCATCACCAAGAGACAAACTATGTATTGCATGCATAACAACAAATCTAGATGTCTTCCTTTTCATAAATAATTCTTTTTCATTGGAGTGTTCCTCAAAGGAACAATTTGCAATAAATAATGAGGCCCTACAACTATTTATGAAACCTGCGATGTTCCCATGAGTTCGTGGATGACCGTCGATATATAACATTTTTTTCCTATTAAATTTTCCAGAAGCATAATCATTCATGCACATACTATACATGGAAATGTTATGTTTGTATTTGATAATATTCAAGTAATTAGACTGAGAATAAAGAGGACAAAAAAATGATATAAGTGTCATTGATTGTTTGGGATGAATGAATACATGTGAAAGGATAAACAACGCAATATTTGCAACATCTATTTTAGACTTGGAAACCATATAACTATTACCACAAAAAGAGAATCGGGTTCCAACATCAGGCACAGGCATGGACAACGACCAAGCACCATACAAAGCTTAGTTGTAACAGGTTTGGTATTTACTTTGCATATGGATAAGAAGAGGTAAGTCATTGCTACCTTCCAACAATTGAACAGACTTTGGTGTGTACTTGAAAACTTTTGTTCTTATCTCATACAACGTTTTTTTATCTCCTAGTAGTGATGTTTTGGGTAGTATTGATATCATACTTTGGCTCACTATAAGAACTCTTCGATGACACAATAAAAGAAGACAAGTCGGCCAATTTAGGATGAAATGTAGTTGATCTAGCTTGCGAATTTTCAAAAAAGGAGCATATAGAAGTGTTCCTTTGTGTCTTTTCTATATCACCTATTGGATTATTGACCGTAGTGGGAAGTATTAGACCATTTTTTGGGTAGAATTTAGAGGGAAGATTTATGGAAGAGACATCTACCACGAAAGACTTTGGAGTAGCTGGATTTTTTTGAAGAGCCAAATTTGGAAGGAATCTATAGGGCACATATAAATCTACAGAGAAGAAATTTCAGGTATGTGATTTCATTCCACTAATCATTTCAATCTTTCCTTATTTGATTCAAACTATTTTCAATGCATGTTAAAAAAATATAAGTGTTTCATAGTTACCTTCGGTATTGGAAGTTGTAACTTTCTTGTTCTTCTCTTTTTTTTAAAAATAGATTTTTATAGGGTTGTTTTTTAAGCAATGTAATTTTATAGGGTTTATTTAGTTTCATATGGGACATTTGGTATTCGTTGCAATGGTACCACTCATTGCATCCCAAACCCTGTTAACCCTATCATTGTAAGCAATTTTTTTGAAACTTTTCCATGGTACACGGTGTGCACTGTATAGGATAATTTCCCTGGTGCACATTGTACAGAGGTAGCAACCTAGTGCTCACTATATAGAAAAGCACATCAAGGTGCATATAACTGTGAAAAGCATCGATTGGTCAAAAAAATAAATACTATTGATTTTCGTTTCATATGTGTATGTGCTAGTGGTGCGCAATGACTAATAGTATGGATTGGTGCAAGTATATGTTTGACATAATAGTGCGCGTATATATTTGACGCACTTGTGTGTTATGTTTAATTAAGCGCATTGAAATACTAGATTGTATAAAAATTTCATAATTTCTATTTATGGTGATCTATTGTTTTATACAAGATGGATGATAGAAGTTCAAAGAAAACATCATATTGCAACGACCACAATGGTATCTCGTCCCAATAAGAGAGGGAGGAAAGTTCTTTAATTTTTATTAAAAAGTTAATATATTTGAAATATGTGTAAGTTTAAATTAATGATGTGTATTAGTTAATGTGTGTCAGGAAAAGAAAAAACTTGAAGAAAATCAATAAGATTGTTCACAATTTGAGTCTAAAAGAGCATAAAATCTTTATGGAAATGTTGCAAAGAGAGGAAACAACTGGATCGAAAGGTAATCAAGATTCATTTTTTCTTTGACTTTTACTAAAAATGAATTTCTTAACATTAATCACTAACAAGTTTTAAACACTCAATTTCACATTTTTTTAATGTTATGCAGGGATCGATATTGAGGGAATGAAATCTCAACCTCAGAAAACAAAAATTGTTCATAAGTTCATCTGGAGTGGTGCTTGAAGTTAATGAGAGGGGAAAATTGTTTTACGAAACTTTGATGGATATAGTGGAAACAATGTATAGACGTAATTTCCACTTACAATATAAAAATCAATCCAAAGACTCCAAGAATCAGGTTATGCGTACACTACAAAAAGCATTTATGGAGCCATGGTCAATGAGACCTGTGAGACTTGCAATAGAAAAAAATTACAATAACAAAAAAGAATCATATAAAAGGTATTATTACTAAACATGTTTTTCTATAATATGTTCCAATAATTACCAAATTAATTTTTTTTGCTATATTTACTTTCATGTCAATTTTTTAAAAAAATATTGTTCTTTTTTTGTTTTTCGAGAAGATTATGAAAATTCCAAGAAAAAAATGAGGGGAAATCCAATACATACTGGTAGGGATGTCCAAAAGAGAGTACAAGGATATGGTAAAATAAATTAACATAATTGCATCACAAGGGGATGCATCCCAATAACAACGTGCATCAGAGGTGTGTGATCATTCATTTATTCTTTTATGTACATCGAATTTATTTATCATATTAAATACCAATTTTTAATTATTTTGTTAAAGAAGAAAAAAAAATGGAACCCAATCAACACATAACACTGGACAACAAGGAAAAAAATGGTTGATCGCAAAGTTTGTGAGTACTTACATTTTCGACATTACTTAAGTTTGCATATTTGTTGTGATATTTATATTTAAATAATTAATTTACATTGATCCATGGATGTAGTCTAATAGGTGCTAACATACAAAGAAGATTCAACCAAATAATTGATAAACATTGGGTTAAGTGAGGGATGTGAGTATATGTTGAAGTATCAAGGTTTAATTGAACAACTTGTAAGTAGAATATTGTTTAACTTCCCTTGTTTTATAATTAATGGAACAATAAGAAACTTTTGTATTGATTATATCAACTATGCTTTGTCATGGCATATTAAACATGTAGGAAACAAAGTATGGATAGGAGCCAACATAAAATCTTTTGTTAACCGGAATGAGACAAGTCTTTGAAATGATGTTTATGGTTTATCAATCACTCGTTGCTATGGTACACTTTTTTATTTACACAATTATGTATATTATATTATATTATAAATGTAGATTTACTTATTACACTTTATTTCCATGTGTGTAGATGGAATATGACCAATTGGAAGATTATTTCACCATATCCAGCATCATTGCATCAAACTCACTTGGTCATAATACAAAGGATCCCTTAGAGGATATCTTCTTCCATTCTGATGAACACATTCTCAAGGCCATGATGGTACCAGACTACACATGGGATGACATGAACTATCATTCATTCTTCCTTTCACTGGATTCTTTCCTTCCCACCAACAACACCATTGTTTGTGTGGTGGAAACGAAAGACTTCATTCCTTCAGGGCATACAGATCGGTTCAAAAACCCAATTTCTACCCTAAATGCTTTTGAAGAGGACAATATGGACAACGTTTCTCCCACCCTCCAGGTGTACATTTCCATCAAACCTAGAATCATGGAGGAACTCACCCTCGGCGTTGCATGTTCCACTGAAGAAGTCCTTGCTTACAAATCTCCTTTTCAAGAATATCAAGACATTTTTTCTTGGTCATATACTGACATGCCTAACCTTGACTCTGTCATTGTCAAACATAGAATTGATACATGGCCCAATATTGCATGAGCTGGTAAAAAACAATGACCCGTGCATCCTTCCAAAGCATCAACTATCAAAGCCAAAATAGAAAAATTAAGTATTGTTAGGTTCATTTACCCCATTGCATACACCGCATGGATATCCAACCCCATCCTCATTAACAAAAAATAGGGCACCATATGAGTTTGCACTGAATTCAAACACCTCGATCAAGTGTGTCCCAAAAACAACTTCCCAACTCCTTTTACTGATCAGGTCATCGATGCATGCGTCGGCCATGAAGCATTTCCATTCATGGATGGATTTTCTAGCTACAACCATATTCAAATCCACCATGTTGATTAGTATAAGACATCATTCACTATCCCTTGGGGTACCTTCACATATCGTGTCATTCCCTTCAGAATAAAAAATGTTGGAGCCACCTTTCAATCCACAATTGCTTATTTCTTTCATGAACTTGTCCATATTATTCTCACATACTTGGACGATCTCACAACTTGCTCCAAGAAATGGTCCCAACATCTCGAGGATATAGAATCATCTTCCAATGATGTCGTCAATACAATATTCATCTAAACCCCCTCAAGTTCATTTTTTGTGTCACCGTAGGGTGACTACTCAGATTCATAGTATCCCAACAGGGCATCATCATGGACCCCCTCAAAGTCCAAGCCACCAGTGCCATCCCCCCTCCAAAAAACTTGTGCCAACTACAAATCCTTCAAGGCAAAGCTAACTTATTGTGTTTCTTTGTCCCTGATTACACATCTTGCTCTCATGACTTCTTACACCTCAAATGCATCCCATTTCAATGGGACCAACAAGCTCAACAATATTTTTAGGCATTAAAAGAAACCATGTCTCAAGCCTCTTTGATTAGTCCCCCCAACATTTACAAAGACTACATCTTGTACCTTTCTTCCTCAAAAGTATCAGTTGTAGGAGTCCTCGTCTAGCAAGGTAAATATGGGCATGATCATGTCATTTATTACATTATTAAAAACCTTTTATGGCCATATCTTAAGTACAACCATGAAGAAAAACTTGCCCTAATCATGGTCCTGGAAGTCCAGAATCTACGCCACTACATTTTTCTCCAAACCACCAAAGTAGTTCCAAACTCAAACCCCATGCAATACTTACTTAGTTGGTATCAGATCAATGGGAAATTTGTTAGGTAGATCGTGATTCTACAAGAGTATGATTTAGAGTTCACCACTCCTAAGAGAAATAAATCACTTTCTCTTGAAAAATTCATTACCGATTTACCTTCTATCACCTCTGACACTCTAGTCAACCAGAATTTCCTCGATGAACATTTATTCATCATTTCCTCTGATGACCCATGATGGTGACATCCTCATTTACTTTCGCACTCAAAAATTTGGCCCACATATCTCTCAGGATTATCGTTGTTGGATTTACCACCAATCCCCATGATATCTCTTCCTTGGATAGGTCCTCTCTCATCGAGGAGTGGATATTATTCTCCGTAAGTGCCTCACCCTAGATGAGGTAGAATGGGTCTTAAATGATTTCCATAGTGACACTTATGGTGGACACCTCTCGGGTATGGAAACTGCCTAGAAAGTTATTAGGGCCAAGTAATTCTGGCCCACCCTCTTTCATGACTGTATTCATGCAGTCAAGAGATGCACTAAGTCCCAAGTCTATATGCATAAAGTGTGTGCTCCATCGGCACCTTTACACCTAATCATTGTAGTATGCCCCTTTTGCAAGTGTGGCATCGACTTCATGACATGCACCCTCCTTCTAACAATGGCCACAAGTACATTTTCATGGAAGTTGACTATTTCACCAAATTGGTCGAAGTCATGCCTATCTTCAATAATACAGCAGACACCATTGCCCACTTCTTTTTCAACCATGTCATTTCTCACTTTGGATTTCCCTTACAGTTAGTCTTGAACCATGGAAAACATTTTGAAAATCAATAATTTTCAGAGTGTTGAGTTGTGAAAAAGGTACAAATATCCTCCTTATTTCTATGGTTTGTGATGAAATCTTGATTGACTTTTTCTGTTAATTAGGAATAATTAGGATAGAAAATGATTAAAATGTCTTCTAGAAATATTATTGAGTAATGTTATATAAATTCTAATATTCGGTTGGAATTTTTTTATTTTAGCACAGGAATGGATAAATATTGTCAAACCCAAGATAGTTAAGGAGATTTTGAAGATACGAAGACTATTGAAGATTGAAGACATGAGGCGCAAAGCAGTTTGGAGGAAGATTGATTCCATATTTTGTAAACCTTATAAATAGTAAAAGCAATCCTAAGGATCTCTCGATCCTCAGGAATGTTTAATTTACCCATATCATTGTAATATATAGAGGGTAATGAATGAGAGAAGAAGGGGAAGAATTATTTCTAAACATTCAGAACTCATAATTTATCTGCACAAGAAGTTTTTGTAGATATTGTACCAGTTATGGAATTAATAGAAGCTTTGAGCATTTTCATCATTTTTTCATACTGAGTTTCTAGAAGTTGTGCTTATGAAGACCAAGGGCCCAGTCTAAAGGAGTTATTGTCTCAATCTGTAATTATATCAGTTTTACTTATGTTATGTGAATTAAACCTCTTTTGCAATAGTTAAGATAAATGCATGAGTGTGTTAATGATTTTATGATGTTTGCTTACAGAAGATAGGCGTTTCAATTGAATGTTATTGATTTTTGTTCCAGTTTCCATTGCTATAGTTTATTGCTTGACAGTTCCTCTCATTATTATATGCTTTGTTCCTTTCGCTTGTGTTAGCACTCTGTAAATTTCCTGGAGGTTGAAAAGAGGAAATACACAAAGGTAACCTTAACCAACCGCTTTTAAAGCTGGGATCTAGCCCTTCCAGCTTCAGAGAGGGATCTCTCTATATAATTTAGCTTTGTTCGAATTAAGATATTAGGCTAGTTAGAGGCACGAGTTTTGTTTTGTTGTAAAGGATTTTTAAATTTGGTTGAGAAAAATCACACTTCCATTGGGCTATGGGGTCTGTACTTAATAAAATATGAGATGAAACCAGAAATGCTGAAGAAATCTTTCACAAGGCGAGATAACACCCCTCACTGGATCTTTAATAATTTAAGCGATGAACAGAAGAAAAGATAAAGAAAATACTCCAATTAACAAGCACTTAAGAATCTCTTAACTGAAGATATTTAGAAGAAGAACATTGAAATCTATAGAATCGGAAATAGGGTATCCGGGATAAATCCTGCAACATAACGCTATTCATATAGATTAGTTATAGAAAAAACAAGATGGTCATGTAGCAAGAAAACATTTGACCAAGAAAATCACATCACCAGTGAAAAATGCACAAGAATCCTGTGAAATGCCTCCTCTTTATTAATGGTGGATCTCTTCAAAAACATTACAGCTTGATAGCAGTCGGGTGTGCAAATCAACAACGACACTCAATACATTCAAAAAAGAAGTATTTATAAGTCAAAATACAAAGGATCCTGTCATAAATGACAAGGACGTGTCCATACTATTATTAGCATAACTAACTCAACTAATCAAAAACCGTTTGGTGATTCATCATAACCGTTTGTTGAACTTCTGGGTAGGTCGTTGGTGAGGTGCCTCCGCAACCTCTGCTGACAAGACAGCTGACTGGAAATGATAGCTCATCTACTAATCTAGTAGATCACACAGCTCTTCCCATCGGATATGAGTTGGCACTGTCACTTTGAGCAATCGTCGGTACACTTCGTCCATGTCTGTGTACTTCGCGAATGTAGGCTTGACGATGAAAATGTGCTTAATTTCATGCTGGATCTCAATATCCAAGTGTAGTGCCTCCATGAAAGCTCTACCTGTGATGTTTGATTGTATCCCTGCAAATTTTGCACAGTCCTTGAATACTTCGATCAACTTCTTCTTATAATCGGGAAGAGTCATTAATTTGTCGTTTATGACCTTCATGCCAGGCAGGCCTTTCCTTGTCAGAGCATCTATCTTGTGGAAGAACCTTTGCACTCCCTGGTCCATGGTTTGGATTTTCTCTTCTAGCTGAAGCA
>ML782955.1:402751-441842 GCA_009831015.1 Picea engelmannii | reverse complement strand
TCATATTTTTCAAAAATGCCCAACTTGGGCCCAGTCTCGCTTGGTGGAGTATCCAAAGGAGAATCCCTGGACTTTACCGTTACTTCTTTAAGCTGACCAGAGCCAAAAGGTGAAGGGAATTGCTTGGCCCCAGTAGTGGTCACTGTAGTAGTCAACGTGACAGCTTCTGTTGTTGTGCCGGTCGTTGAGATGGTCTTCAGCTTTTTGGAGTGAATTTGAAATTCCTCCATTGATACCTCTATTACAGGAGGAGATGACTCCTATCGAGGCCTCTTTTCCTTGAGGACCTGTGGCGTGGTAGCGGGGAGCGCACTTGTTGAGGGCCCTTGCTGTTCTTCCCTGACCACGGGTTCCACATCCTCCAATGTATCAGGCTCCCATTCAGTTTGATTGGCAAATTTTTCAATTTCGGGCCTGGGCTCATGCGCATATGGGCCAGTCTTATGCTTGAGTCTCATCTCAGAAATGATTCCATAAGGGTCGTAGTGCCAGGCGAAACTAGTTTGAAATTTCATTTCCCTCAATAATTTGTCTGCTTCATCACCAGCGTTTCTATTATTGCAGATAAATGAACCTATCTGCCCTTTGAGCCGCAATTGTTGCTTCTTTTTTAGGGAAACAAAGTGAATATCATCAGAATTCATAATTTGCCTAATGTATTCTAGTGCGAAAACTCTTACCAGTATATATCTTGGAAGCTTGTATGGTGCCAACTTGCACCCATAGACTCGGATTTCGGAGTGATTCTGGTACAAGTACCAGTCTCCCGTCTTTGCACTTTCTGAGAGATGCAGAACTCTCTGGACTTCTTCATTTACTCATGGCTCAGGCACGCCACTCAGCATACTTATCACAGGGTGGTAGAACTGGTCGATGAATGTTGTGAAATCATATTTGACCGAATTGCGCTTTAGAAGGGACGTCCACGCTGTGACCGGTTGTGGCTTCCCGTCAGAGTCCATCTTCTGTAGGGAGAAGTTGAACCTCTCTTCTTGAAAGTATAAGAACATGTAGGCCAGAATAGAAGAATACCTGAACATGCCCTCAGTGGTGAACTTCATGAATTGCTCATGGATGTTACTTGCCAAGAAAGTACTGTAGTCGAATTGAGTGGTTAGCTTTTCATCATTTGAAAAGATGGATAGGAAACCCATGATGGGTTCGTCCACCCATTGGTCCGAATAGTATCCAAGTAGAGCACATACAGCCGAAATAATCTGATTCCCTTTGATGGAGAATATGGAAGAAGGATAGGGGGGATTGGTGGTCGGGATTGGAGAGGAAGGAGGAGAGAATAGCTCGAAAATCTGAGGTCTTTGCGGGAAAGTCATCTTCTGGTAGAGCTCGGTGAGGATTTCCAGGTTGAATGGGGTCGCAGACTCTAGGCGGGTTATCTGCATCATTTGGTCAATATCCTCTGGGGTAATGAAGAAAAGGACGTCCCCCAAGGAAGAAACAATGGCTTTCTGTTCGGGGACGTAGTGGGCTTGGCACTTGAGTGCAAACTCTGGGAAATGGTGGACTTGGGGGAAAAGATATAGGGGCAGATTGGACTCCCAGAGCCCAATCTCGTCGCTCTGATCTAGGAAAACTTCTCGGAGCCATGATTGTAGATCAGAGAAATCAAAGTTGCATGTTGTGTCCGCTATCAAGCGGTCCTTGTCTACCAGAGGAATTTTATCGAGATCGACTGGAGGAGGGACGAACGGATTCTCTTCCTCTTCAGCTGGCCTAGTTTTAGACGCCATCTCAGCGACTGTACCTGCAACAAACAATGTTAGTGGGGTCTACTGGTGGTGGAGGGAAAACGACGGGGAAGCAATGGAGATAAACAGGTTCTCTGGTGCGATGGTTGGTTTCTGGTGCGCGGGATGAATAACGAGTGAGAATGGGCACAACGGTGTTTTTATTCAAAATTGGGTCGGTCGGACGCGGGAAAACGGTCAGCATGAAAACGAGCGTTTTATCCAATCATTAATGTATAATGGGCCACTTGGGGTGATATGATAGGTGACGGTTAAAAGCATATACGAACGACTGACATGGAGGTTTGTGATTGGAGGTAAAGTCGCCAAAGGGGGGTTATTCATGAGTGAAGGGTGTTATGGCGCTGACACCAGGGGCTGGCAGTGGTAACGGGATGGGACTCAGAGCCAGACACGAGTGGGACAAGTGGGCTCAGTGGAGGGTGACGTCCAGGGGTTACGGAGTGTCAGACAGCATGTGGAGGATGGGACTCGTGGACCAATAGGGCGGCGACACATGGAATAGGAGGCCCGTTGTGATGAAGATTCATTCTCGGACCCCCCCCCCTTTGATTAAAGATAGAATACCAAGGGGGGTCCGGAAATCACTACGAACCGTTGATCTGAGCGCCGTATTTCTGGCCGCAGATCTCTGCTCGCTTTTTAACACCAATCTCGGACCCCCCCCCTTCCATTAAAGGCAGAACGGAGGGGGGGGTCCGACTTTCGTTGTGGATCGTTGATTTAAGTGCACCGCTTAGAGCCGTTCAGATTTGCACCTGCGTTATATCCCACATCGGACCCCCCCCCCCCTCCGTTAAAAGCAGAACGGACGGGGGGGTCCGACTTTCAAAGTAGATCGTGGATCTGCGCGCTCCATTCTGGACCACCCAGATCTGTGCTAAAGTTATCGATGACTTCGGACCCCCCCCCCTTTGGTTAAAAGCAGAACGGACGGGGGGGTCCGGAATGCTACAAGGACCGTTGATTTGAGCGCCGTGATCTGGGCCTTTGAAAAGTGCATGAGACATAGATAGGGGGCAGAAAATGTCATATGTAGAAAAACTTAGGATAAGGGCGTTTTCATGGGTTTTCTTTTGATATTTCTCATATACACCACCAAGGGGGACATAAATTCAATTACATTTAGGCATTGGAGTCATAGGGTAACATCTTTATCGTTCTGGCTTCACTTGGGCAAGGGAAACGAGGCAATTAACCTGCGTCCTATCCTATTATTACAAGGCAATTAACCCAGATTAAGCAGTTGGGTCAAGATTTTATTCTTTCTAGGGGCTACCTGATCAGGATTAGACGGTCTGATCAGATGCATTCACTAATTCTAACCTAGGGGCTATCTGACCAAGATTAGACAGTATGATCAGATGCATTCACTAACCTATAAGCATTGAAAATTTAAAAGAACTTGGTCATGCTTGAAAGGTATGACCAAGTTGCTATTATTGCATGGGGCCTTTGCTTCAATTCTTTTCAGCCCTCTTTTCTTTTTCTTTCTTTTTTCCTTTTTCTTTTTCTTTTTTATTTTTACAAATTATTTGAAGAATGCAATATCATTTGTGAACCAAATCACCAGATACAGATAATGTCCAAGTCATAAGATGATTCCCATAAATTATGGGGTGATAACAGCTTGAATTAGCATTTGATGTTCCTTTCTCTTAAATTAGCATTTGTTGTTCCTTTCACTTAAATTAGTAATTGTTGTTCCTTTTGGTTAAATTAGTATTTGTTGTTCCTTTCGGTTAGATTACATTTGTTTCTCCTTTTAGTTAGATTACAATTGGTGTTCCTTTTGGTTAAGCACAGTGATTCTTCCTTTTCATAGATATAGTAATTCGCTACTTCTTTTCAACAAGTTAAATGATCGCCAATAGATCGGTTTATCAAGCTTTTCATGAATTCAATTATTGTCTCTTAATTGGATCAATTTAGCAATTCAATTAATGCCTTTAAATTCACAGCATGTTGTAGATCAGATTTCAAATCTGTTAAGATCTTAGTTTCAGAGTTTTAACGAATGTGTGAAGAACTTGATTTTTGATAAACACAGGTTTACTTTAACTACACGTTTTTAGCCTCTACATCTATCTGCATAGACTTTGCTAACATTCTTGAGATAAAAAGACGAATCCTCGGGTTGATAAATTAATGTTATCTAAGGTTTTTTTTAGGACATCTCTAGAGCCCAACATTTTGGCGTCGTTTCTGGGGAGAGTGTCAAAGATAGCATAGGTTGTGTCTTTGGAGGATGAGGTATTGAAAACGGAAGGTAAGAACCTACGCAGGCAACAAGTAAAACGCGTGTGCCAACGCCTACCTCCAGCTGATGTATATAGGTCACTTAGGTACTTATAATTTTGTGTGAAGTGTGCATGACTAAGAAGAAGGAACCTAAAAAACCAAAACCCCCACCAAAAACTACAAAATCCCAAAGCCCGGTGGCTCCTGGAAGAAGCACTTTCATAGATGAAATCATCCGAAAAGTTGAAACTCAAGCTACGGTTGGACCCAAGAGAGTTTCTACCTGAATCCCCCAAGTAGAAAATTCCCCAACTACATCCCATGTTGAGGTTCATAGCGGAACTGAAGGGAATGAACAAAGTTTTCAAAATACAGATATTCCACCTCTCATCCCTTTAGACGTGGGGAACTCTTGTAATCATGAGCAAGGAGAAGGGGAGACCAGTAGGGTTGCTAAGGAAAACCCATCACCACCACCTGATCATGGCTCTCCTGTGATAGGAGAAGGTATTCCTGAAATCCCAAATAGAGGTAGTACGATTAAATTCCCTAGGGGATCAAGTAACCAAGCACCTCAAATAGAACACCCAAGCCAAGAAAATTCTAAATATTATTGGCATATTTTCAACAAAATGGCCCAACCAAATCAACCACGACCCCATACCTCCACTTTGGAGTACCCAATAGTCGATCAGGTTGCTAATTCCCCCATGAAATCAATCCCATTAAAAAATCTGCCAACCTTTCATGGATTAATTTTAGAAGACCCTGATCCATTATTATTTGAATTTGATGTCATGTGTAGGGGATATGGCTACACCCTTGAACCCCAGAAACTGAAGTTGTTCCCTTCTACCTTAAAAGGAGCAGCTTTACACTGGTTTATGGGATTAGGAGGGGGAACTATAAACTCATGGGATGAAATGAAACAAGCCTTCTTAACGAAATATCAAGATTATTGTAGAACCAGAGATCTAAAAGATGAAATTTTTCAAATGACCGCAAAGGAAAATGAGACATTAGAAGAATATGTTGAAAGGTTTCAATACAATCTACAAAGATATCCTTATGTCACATTACCAGGTGAGGTACTCAAAGCCACCTTGATAAAAGGAATGAAGGATGAATGGGTAGAAACACGGAATTCAATGGGAAAAAGTGATATTTATCAAGAAAATTATGATAGCATTGTCCAATTGTGCATCAGGTGCTCGCGTGGAAGTACACAGACCATATCAGGGATGTGAGCTCCCCTCACCAAAAGTATCAATATTACCAGCGGGGGCGCTACCCGAGCAGAAGTCGGTAATCTCTTAGAAAATTTCAAAACTGACATTCTGAGCACTTTGACTACACAATTGGATGTCTTGCAGGCTAAATAGAAACAGGCATACGTAGAACAGTCCTTGGCCATATTTTTCCACTGATGCAGAAAGAAACATGGTCTAAGGGAATGTCCTTTGGATGTGGTTCGGGTGTGTGCTATATTTTCTAAAGACCACACAACAGATCAATGCCCATCGCTCTCGGGATTAAAAGTTGTCTTCAAAGAGGAAGAAGAGGAAACAAAAATAGTATATTTGATAGCCCAACGTTGCCAATAGAAGGCTTGTCCCCAAGGTACACTACAATATCCTTCCTCTTTCTTTTCTGGAAAGTATAATCAGCAGCAAAATTTTGGAAACACATGGCAGGGTCAACCATTTTCTAACCCCACCTGGTAGTCCCAGCAATATCCAACTGCAAATCCTACTTGGCCAAGTCAACCAACTGCAAATCCCCCTTGGCCAACTCAACCAGCTATAAATCCTACCTGGACTAACTCGCAATACCCTACCTCATCTTGGCAGAATCCAAGTAATAACCCCTATCCTTCATAGTGGTCCAACATGGTTTCCCAAACCCCCCAATTGGAACCCAAATTGGCAGCGCCCCATGGGAATCACCAATAAACCCATGGGGATGACCCCTCAAACTCAATCCACTTTGCAAGATCCACTGCAACTACCATAGAATCCTCAACTGCAATTGCTCCCTCAATTACCATCTCAACCCCACCCAAATCCCAATAATAGACCAGCGCAGCTTGTGCATATTATTGAGAATGTGGACGGAGAAATCAACTCCGTAGGGTGCAATGAACTCTGGTTGAGGTCAGGGCGCATAATTTCTCCCAAAGGGAGTAACATTCACCAAGAGCAGGAGAATGAAAATAATGTACAACCAGCAATAACACCTTCGACTGTGGTCATAACGGAAGAAATAGCAGGAAGGAAACACAGTCGAGCAATGGAATCTCGATGAGGATGTAACTCCTCCTCCTTCGTTCCCCGAAATACTGATGATAGAAAAACCAGTCATGTATCCTAACTTTGACATCATAGGGGAACTAAGGAATCTATATGTTAAGATCCCACTCCTACAGGCTCTGCAAGACATCCCAATTTATGAAAAGACAATTAAGGAATTATGTGGGAAGAAGCCTGCCAGGAAAGTTAAGAATTCATCATCAACTATTCACGTGGTAGGTGCCTTGTCTAATCTCATCCTAGGAATATAGGAACCGGTCAAATATGCAGACCCAGGGAATCCCATAGTAACAGTTCAGATAGAGGGTTGTTCTTTTCCAAATACAATAGTGGATTTGGGGGCAGCCATTAATATATTGACCATCGAAACTTGAAACATCATGTGTTTCACTTCCTTCGAACCCGCTCCAATTATGTTACAATTGGTTGATCGATCAGTGGTCAAACCAGTTGGTAAATTACAAGATATAGCAATTTAAGTCAACTCTTGGGAGTATCCAACTGATTTCCTCATTATCAACCCAAGAAGTGGACTTGATGGACATCCATTAATATTAGGGAGACCGTGGCTCACAATAGCAGATGCATATATAGGATGTCGCACGGGCAACGTGACCATTTCTATAGAAGGTTCTACAAAGAATCTCATCCTATATCCTCCAGCTAAACCAGCCTGTCCATTATACATCAGCGGTTGCCACCACCTAGATATCCAAAAAAATATCTACGATCCCCTCTCACACTGGAAGAAGCTTTGGGACTCAAGAATCAACTAGAAGATGATGTGATAAGTAGCTTCATTAATAGACCAACTATTGTAAGTAACTCAACATGCTAAATGATAAAGGTTTTGTTAGATAATGAGGCACAGGGAGATCCGCTGGAAGAATTGATGGAACAATAGATCCCCACTACCACTATTCATAACACCAAACTAGTTGAAATTGCACCAGGGATGGTTCTGAATATTAATGCTAATATAAACGAGCAACAACAACACAAGTTGATTCAGATCCTTTCTAAGTATCAGCAGGCTTTTGCCTGGGAGTATTCTGACATGAAGGGCATTGATCCGCAACTTTGTACACATCATATTTATATTGAGAAAGATGCCTGACCCATATGACAACCCCAAAGAAGATTGAATCCTCACCTCAGGGACATCGTTAAAGAAGAATTACAGAAACTGCTAGATGTAGATTTTATATATCCTATTTCGGACAGTCAGTGGGTCTCCCCACTAGTGATCATTCCCAAAAAGAATGGGAAATGGTGAATCTGTGTAGACTATAGAGAACTCAACAAGGCTACCCAGAAGGACCACTTCCCCCTACCTTTTATCGATCAGGTCCTTGATACTTTAGCAGGGAAGAAGTTTTTCTCATTCCTAGATGGTTTCAGTGGCTATAATCAGATCTAGATTGCCCCGGAAGATCAAGATAAGACTACATTCACATGTCCCTAGGGTACCTTTGCATACATAATATTTCCCTTTGGATTATGTAATTCTCCAGCCACATTCCAAAGGGCCATTCTGAGCATATTTTTTTATCTGATTAATGAAGGGATTGAGGTTTACATGGACGATTTCACCCCTTATGGAAATGATTTTGATGAATCTCTAAGCAATCTGGAGAAGGTACTGGAACGATGCATTGCTACCATATTATGTTTAAGTCATGAAAAATCTCATATAATGATGACTGAAGGTGTGGTACTAGGGAATTATATTTCTATAGATGGAATCAGGGTAGCCCCAACAAAAATTGAGGTAATCCTTAACCAGCCTACACCACGTACACAAACTGAGGTACGTAGTTTCCTTGGCGCTTTAAGATACTATCGCAGATTCATGGAAAATTTTGCAAAGACTATTGCACCTTTAAATGCTTTAACTGGTAATGCATAATTTCAATGGTTTGATAAGTGTAATGTGGCATTCGCAGGACTTAAAAGGTTGATTTCAACAGCGCCGGTGTTGAGAGGACTGAACTGGAAAATACCATTCCACATCTCAACTGATGCATCATATATCGGCATAGGCGTTTTCCTTGGACAGGAAGAAGACAAGAAACCTTATGCTATCTATTTTATTATCAAAAATCTTACTCCCACGAAATTAAATTATACAGTAACAGAAAAAGAATTTTTATCCATTATACATGCTATTAATAAATTTCGTCACTATATAACAAGCTATCCGATTATTTTGTACACTGATCATTCTACTATTAGATATTTAGCTAATAAACCTATTACTAATGGAAGGGTTACTCAGTGGTTATTACTATTGCAGGAATTCGACATCACCATCAAGGATCGACCCAGAAGAGAGAATCTTGTTGTAGACTTCCTGTCTCACATACCCAAAATAGATGATTCTTTGACAGCTGAAGACCAATTTCCATCTGACCATTTGTTTGTTGTCACTACTAAGCCACCTTGGTACACTGATGTGGAAAATTATCTGGCATTTTGGAAACGAACAGCACACCTATCATCAAGGGAAATAAAACTGATCGTCCAACGCAGTGCACGATTCACCTGGATTGGTGGATATATTTTCCACACAGAGGTTGATCTCCATATCCGAATATGTGTGAGATATGATGAAATCTACGACATACTGAAGGCATGTCATGATGATCCCTATGGTGAACATTTTTCAGACCGTAGGACTGGGCATAAGATCTTACAAATGGGTTATTATTGGCCCTCAATATTTAAAGACTCAAAGAAATATGTCCAGGCCTGTGATAGTTGTCAAATAATGGGTCGACCAGGCCAAGCTGATGAAATTCCCCTACAATCACAAGTAGTCGCAGAACCCTTCGAGAGATGGGCACTGGACTTCGTTGGCCCATTCAACCCAAAGTTAAATCAGAAGGCATATATATTAGTGGCAAAAGACTACATGACCAAATGGGTAGAGGCAGAGGCCTTGTCAAACACAACAGAGAAAGTAGTCATTAAATTTCTTTTCAAATTGTTTGTATGTTATGGATTACCCAGAGAAGTAATCACTAGCGGAGGGTCACAATTTACATCTCATAGAATCACGACCACCTTGAAAAATTATTATATTACACACAGAGTTACTTCTCCATACCACCCACAAGAAAACGGGCAAGTAGAAAGAACCAATAAAGTCTTGGAGGCAATTTTGACAAAAATAGTCTCAGGAAACCGTCAGAATTGGGAAACTGAGATTCCAAATGCATTATGGGCTTATTGTACAACATGGAATAACACCACTGGCTACTCTCCTTATCTTTTAGTCTATGGTAAATAACCTATCTTTCCAATTGATTTTGAGATCAAAACTCTAAGGATGGCCCACGAGATTGGACTGGATCTTACATAAGCACATAAAAAACCCCTACAGCAGCTCAATGAGTTGGACGAAGCACACATGTCTGCCTTAGAGCACACAGTTTTTATTCAGCAACAGAGAGATAACTGGCATGATAAGCATATCAATAAGAAATCATTCCAAAAATGTGATTGGGTGCTTCTCTATGATTCCATATTTCAGGATTTTCCTGGGACCATATGAAATCAATGAAGTTCACAATAATGGCACTATCACTTTAATTACCATCGATGGGTCTGGTTCTCCTTTTCTGGTAAATGGACATTGGCTACGACTCTACCATCAGCCGCCTTCAAAAGAATCCTTCTACCAAGAAGTAAGTAAGGACCTTACTTTTCATATTCTAGTTCGCTAGGAAGGTAACCCAGCAGCTTCAACTTCATAAATGATGATTTTTATCAGCACTGTACATATTGTATATAGCTTTATTTACAACATTTGATTGAGTTTTTAATTTTTACTTTTTTTAGAGAAGTCACTTGAGAGAATAAGAACTAGAAAATACGATTATAATGAATATAATTAGCACTCTTTTATGTTCCTTGCTCCTACCTCACTTCGAAAAATCATCGAATATAAACCTTGTTTTCAAAAAATATGAATATGTCATGTTCCGCAACAAAATTAGGAAACTATAATAAAAGACTAGAGCTAACAAACTATCCAGTCCTATGATTATCGAATAAACCTACCCATAAATATTGAATGAATTTAGTTGATGACTAATCAATCCTAGATTCACTAAAACAGAAATGTTTGCGAGAGGTTTACAATCACTTAAAAGGTCAAAATTTTATGTTGTCATCCATTCGAATGGAAAAACTTTCGTTCCCTTCATGCGATTGTTGTTCCCTTTACATGAATTTTTCGTTCATTCGAATGGAACAACTGTCGTTCCCTTTGTGCGATTGGTGTTCCCTTTGCGTACAATTGTTGTTCATTTGAATGTAACGATTTTCGTTCCTTCTGTTACACTATTGCTCCCTTTATAAATGCATGTTGTTCTTTTTTCGAATATCGATGTTCATTCGAAAGGAACAACGGTTGTTCCTTCTATGTTTTTATTGCTGCTCCTTTTTCTCAAAAGGCGTGATTCTTTGTGAACAACGCATACCATTATTACATCATTCATCCCTCTAAGTATGACCTTCACCAATTCATTTTCATCAACACTATTCTGATTTTTCATTTTGTGTGGATCATTTAACATACTTTAGTGAACTATTTTTGGATTAATTTCTCTGAATCATCTTTAAAATTGTTCACAATTCATCAACCACCATAATTCGTTTCTTTCCCCTATATATCCACATATACTTGAATGACAACTGCTTTCATATCATAATAAGGAATCTTAAACACATTCTTACTTGGCATTCTTACACTTCTTATGCCATCCCTCACTCTTAAGGAGTAGATGAGCCTCCCTTGATAGAGCCTAAAAAAAAAAAAAAGGTTTTTTCCACAAAGAATAGGGGGTCTCATCACGAGCCAACCTACCATGATCATCAGATAATAACATAAGTGACATTCCCACTATGGATACCACACTAGGGCAATGGCCTTTGGTTTTTTTTTCGTCAAAGGAAAAGAGGTCTCATCACGAGTCAACTTGTTCACTTTGGTTACGATCTAGTGAGTGGTATTATCAACATCTGGCTACCAAACCAGGATAATGGTCTTCTTGGAAAAGACAATTCAAACTATTTATTAAGGATACAAGCTCATCTATGGGTTAAAATGAAACCTTGTCGAGGCTATGAACGCCTGCTGGCAGCAGTGGCTCTGCCTGTGGTATCGAAGTTTATCTTAAATATGCCAAGTTTTAGTCTGTTCTTAGATTTCCTTTTCTAAAACAATGGGGCTATCATTTCGGTTATATCTAATAAACAAGGGAAAGTAACAACATTATGATATGTGGAATATTTCTAAAACATGTGAACAAATTTAAAATTATTTGGAATCTTTTTACTCAAGCAGTTCTAACATAATTTAAATTTCCCACACAAAATGATGATGGCTCATAATTACCGCTAAAAGTGTTTTTTGAAAATTATTGATGATTGTCTTTCCAACAGCGGTGGTGGCATAGTAATTACACCTCACCACAATTATCTTCCATTATTACACTCGTACTTTTGACGGTCGAGGTCGACCTTTCCATTTATGGGGGGCAAACACTCGGCACATTCATTGATAGATTACAATGAGTGCAGTAAATGAGGAAAATTCATGATTTTTATATCCACGGTGTTGTTCTATATTTTCTATTTTCTATTTCAAAATCTAGTTGAGTTAAGTTGCAGCAAGGAATGATCGTCGTCCTCACTTATGCACATAAAATATGGGTGGCCGAAGTGTGCGCCGGGAACCAACATTACTATAGGTAACTGAGCAGGCAAAAGCAATCTTACACTGGCTGGGATGGACAGATTACTTAAACCAGTTGCAAGGATATGAAACGAACATCACGCTCGAATTCTTCCAACACTTGCGGGGAGGGGTCTCCATGGTTTTAGATATATGAATTCCAGTCACGGAGGAAATCATAGCAGAGGTTACAGGCCTCCCTAACATAGGCATACAATGGACTGGAAAATATATAGCGCTCAAAGAAGTTGTAGAATCTTTCACATATCCTGGAGAGGAACTTGACAAAAAGGGAAAGATATTTAACCCCAACGCTCTCAGCAAGCCATGGAAAGAAATGGAAGGTGTAATACAGAGGTATATCACCTGTGAAAGAAGGTACGAGGTGATCCGCCCACGCCACCTCAAACTGTTAGAAGCTCTCAAACAATGATTAGTAATCAATTTACCATTGTTTCTAAATGCCATGTTACATGATGTTTCTATAAGAGCACATAAGGCCAAGGATCATGTTACTATCATTAGCCACCATGGATTAGTGAAACTGATAGTAAATAAGGCCCTGATTTGAACTCAAATAACCTGGGGTGATCTTATCGAGGCCAATAGACCTCTATAACTGGAACAACCCGAATTGCATCATGAAAACCCACCACAAGGAATTGAGATAGCACGGGAAGGGGCAGACATCGCCCAAATGGAAGTTCCATTACCCCAGCCAGAAATTGAGATAGCACAAGGAGATACCACCCAAATAGAAGTTCCATTACCTCAACCTGAAATCGAGGCAGAACCCATCCAATTGGCAGAGACTTAGATCTCACAGGAAAAGACATCAAAGAAAAAGAGGAAAAGGACGAGTGATGTCCCTAAAATATCCGCTGAGAAGAAAAGAAGAAGCAAAGGGATAGCATAGCCTGGAGAAACCCAAGAAATGTTATAGACAAAGAATCCCTCATGGGAAAATATTCAGGAAATTGAACAGACAGAACAAACCCCACAAGGAAATATTCATAAAAATACCTAGCCATCACTATAACACCTTACCAAGCATATTTTTAAAAATTACGAAGTAGAAATGGCCCAAGTATTAGGGAACTTAGGGACATCAGTCAATAAATACGCAAGTAGGTCTGAAGCACCAATTTCATCCCCAAACCCTACTGTGGACCTCCTTGACACAGAAATTCCATTCCCTGAAGATGAAGAACAGGCAGAACCTCACAATAAGGTAAATATCCCTATAGAGTAGGTTGAGCACATAGAGGGGACAGAGGAACAGTTGTTGACTTCTCCAGATGAGGGATACCCTGACATTTAACAAAAACAAAAAATAGTGGGCAAAGGCCACTGTAGAATAAAAAAGTTAAAACAAGAAAACAAGTTGTTGAGAAGAAGGGTTAAAAGGATTATAGTATTAAAGAAGAAAGTTGGCAAACTCAAGGAAATAATTAAAGAATTGAGAAAACAATTGGAACTAGCTGACAAGGCCCATGAAAGAAATAATACCAAAAGGCCTAGAACCCAGGGAAGGAACCCACTTCCTAGGAGAATAGTCCATACAAGTTTTGTAGGGACACAAACAGAGTTTCATGTCCCTGAAGAGACAGCAGAAATGGAACCTCAAACTGAGATTCCAGTAGTAGAGGAAGCAGTAGTTTAAAATGAAGAAGTGACTCCTTTAGAGGAACATGAAGTGGAACCTCAAATAGGGGCTCCAGTAGCAGAAGAGACATCTTCCCAACCTGAGGAAATGGTTCCTACAAACGTCCTTCCACCCCTAGAGACAATTGATGCAGATTCCCAAACAGATTCCCCAACCACAGAAGATGTAGCTATTTAGACTGAGGGAGTATTTCAGTCTCCAGAACAGAGTGTTGTCATTGATAGATTGGAAACAGAGTTGGTGCAAACCCAAAATACCTTAACACAGTGTATAAATGAGATGGTCACTATGGAAGAATATCAAAATGTTGTTAAACAACTTAAGACTATGTCAGCAATAGAAAACGAAATGTGTGCTGAGCTTACCAGAGCCCAAGGGAAAATAAAGAAAGTTCAAAACCAATTAGAAAAAACTTTGGAGTAAATCAAAGAGAATTGTGATGTCTACACTGATGCAATAGATTGCAGGGCTCCTGCCACCAATTATACATTATTTTTATTAGAACGTTATTTGTTGTTGAGGGTGAAATCCATTAGAGCAGGTAAACCAATTAAATTCACCAGTGTCTCCAAGTTTGTTTCATGTTTTAGAGAGCAGGAAGAGAAAGTGCAATACTTTCTATGTGAGATTTACCTCCATAACTTCATCTTAGGAGATAACAGGAAAGAGAACCCTAGTCCTTTTATTGGGGACATACAGTTCCAAGCCTTTTTTTCCTTCACCAAAAACCAAATCAGATGGGAAAAATCACATAAGACCTTTCTGAAAAGGGAGACTGGGTTAGATCTCTAGATCATAGGGGAACCTCCAAAATCCTTCTCATCCATCATGCAACAGAGGAAATTTATGAAGAGGGAAGGTGTGGTAGATTATTTGGCCCCTATCCATCGACAAGTTACACGTTCAGGCATGGAATATTTTAGGGAACTTAAAGAAGAAGAGCTTGTTTCTTCCAAACTAAGATGGGATGCCTCCTCCAATGAAGTCAAGAGCAAGGAACCCTTTGGTTTCAAAAACGTTTTTGCAGCTACCTTTAGAGTGGAAAGGTACACCAGAATGATCCAAGATATAGTCCTCCTATCATTTGGTTTCCCACAGAAGGCTATCAGAAATATTATCAAATTAATAGGAAGAGGGAAGAAGTTGCTTTTGGAGAGCTCAAACACAAGAATGGGTTAAGGGAACCTAGTGAACCAACCTCTCTTCCTTACAGCATTACTGATTTACATGTAATATCTCACCTTGCATGAGGACATGCAAGAAGTTAAGTTGGGGGGTATGTTGAGTTGTGAAAAAGGTACAAATATCCTCCTTATTTCTATGGTTCGTGATGAAATCTTGATTGACTTTTTCTGTTAATTAGGAATAATTAGGATAGAAACTGATTAAAATGTCTTCTAGAAATATTATTGAGTAATGTTAGATAAATTCTAATATTCGGTTCGAATTGTTTGATTTTAGTGCAGGAATGAATAAATATTGTCAAACCCAATATAGTTAAGGATATTTTGAAGATACGAAGACTGTTGAAGATTGAAGACATGAGGTGCAAAGCAGTTTGGAGGAAGATTGATTCCATATTTTGTAAACCTTATAAATAGTAAAAGCAATCCTGAGGATCTCTCGATCCTCGGGAATGCTTAATTTACCCATATCATTGTAATATATAGAGGGTAATGAATGAGAGAAGAAGGGGAAGAATTATTTCTAAACATTTAGAACTCGGAATTGCTCTGCACAAGCAGTTTTTGTAGATATTGTACCAGTTATGAAATTAATAGAAGCTTTGAACGTTTTCATCATTTTTGCATATTGAGTTTCTAGTAGTAGTGATTTTGAGGACCAAGGGCCCATTCTGAAGGAGTTACTATCTCAATCTGTAATTATATAAGTTTTACTTATGTTCTGTGAATTAAATCTCTTTTGCAATAGTTAAGATAAATGCATGAGTGTGTTAATGATTTTATGATGTTTTCTTACAGAAGATAGGTGTTTCAATTGAATGTTATCGATTGTTGTTCTAGTTTCCATTATTATAGTTTACTGCTTGACAATTCCTCTCATTATTATATGCATTGTTCCTTTCACTTAAATTAGCATTTGTTGTTCCTTTCGCTTAAATTAGTAATTGTTGTTCCTTTCGGTTAAATTAGTATTTGTTGTTTCTTTCGGTTAGATTACATTTGTTGCTCCTTTCTGTTAGATTACAATTGTTGTTCCTTTCGGTTAAGTACAGTCACTGTTCCTTTTCATAGATATAGTAATCCACTACTTCTTTTCAATAGGTTAAATTATCGACAATAGATAAGCTCATCAAGATTTTCATGAATTCAATTATTGTCTCTTAATTATATCAATTCAGCAATTCAATTAATGCCTTTAAATTCATAGAATGTTGTAGATCATATTTAAAATCTATTGAGATCTTAGTTTCAGAGTTTTAACGAATGTGTGAGGAACTTGATTGTTGATAAACTCGGATTTACTTTAATTACATGATTGTAGCCTCTGCAGCTATCTGCATAGACTTTGTTGACATTCTTGAGATAAAAAGACAAATCCTTAGGTTGATAAATTAATGTTATCTAAGGTTGTTTTTAGGACATCTTTAGAGCCCAACACAGAGTTATCCTTTGATTTAGGATTTACTCATGAGTTTGCTTCACCATACTGCCCCCAGTCCAATGGACAAGTAGGAACTATTAATTCCCAACATTAAATTATCGACCTAGGATCGTAAGCTTCGATGTGCAAGCACATGAAATGCAGGATTGGAGCCTAATCTATCCTAATCTAATGCCGGAGACAATATGAACAAATTGATAAAAGTAAAACAAACTGTAGGAAATACACTAAGGATTCATCACTGGGACATAGGAATAACTTAGTGCTATGAAGGATTATATCACAGTCTTGCATGCACTCGAGTGATGTTCGTGTGATTAATCATGAGTAGCTTACTTAAGTTTCTTGTCCTTCAATGGATTCTAGTAGTGATTAAAAAGATAATCAAATGGCTAAAAACTAGGTAATAGGAAATGAGATCTAAACTCAAACTTTGTCCTCAATCAAATGCATCGATCATAGGAGGGAAATGAAGGAAAACAGGAATTGAAATGAAAAAAAAAAAGGAAAAATAAAATAACAAAATGCTTATGCAATGGAAAGAAATAACAAATTTGCAGAAAGAACTGAATGTGAAATTATAGAAATATTAAAAAATGAACACTCCTTGTAATCAAAATATTGAATGTAGCATATAAAATTCCATAATGAATATGTAAAAGAAAAGAACACCTCTACAATGGACTCAGAGATCTAAATTTATGAGGCACACGAATGCAATTTTGGATTGATGTTCATTTAGTTATGGAACTTGAGAGAATTCAACCAAACAAGGAATGATATCAAATCATGAAGGACATAAGAAACGAGTGCAAAGGTGTTCTATAGTAAAAATAATAAGAAGCAAAATACACATAGATTTGTGAATAATAAATGCACTTTAAAATATATGTTTGTGTGTTTTAATATATACATGTAAATGCAAATGTACAAACAAATACTAAATCTTTGTTTTAATATGTTTTGACACAGTTGAAAGGAAGGTGTAATGAATGGATTGGGATGCATATTTGAAAGGGCAATTTGATCAATGAAGCAAATCAATTAAAAGGGAATTCAATGGTAGATGGGTAGATAATGGAATAGGCATGAAGATATTTGGTTTAAAATAATGTGTTGGCTGAAAAAGAGACATCAGAAACAGAATACTCTTTATGAGGATTGAATGTGGGAATGTGTGGGTTTATGAAAGCAATTGAAGGTAGTTTGAGAGCTATTTGGAAAGTGTATTCTTGTAGCAATTTTAGCAACAAAGAATTAATAGAGTGATCGGATAAGAAAAGACAAAATTAAAGCAATGTGTGAAGCAATTGAATTGTTGGTCAAGTAGTCATTAAATTCAAAGACAAAGTAGCATGAAAACTCACAAATTGAAAGCATATAGAAAGAGAATGAACTAAATCAAATGAAATGTACCAATGCCTTGAGTGAGAGGGTGTTGATTTGAGTTTTACATATTATGAATCGATTTTGCAGAATACAAATTAATTGCAGAATGCAAACACACAATATATGAATTTCAAACTAAATAATAATGCAAGAAGAAAAAAAACTAAATGTAATGCTAATATACAAAGAAAATAAAATATAGCAACACTTACCACTCTGAGGGGACCTTCCCAGGAAGTTAGTGCTACTAAAAATAATCAGATCACGCTAGAAGGATTCTCAATGTAGCAGCAAAAATCAATTCTTCATTAAGATCGAAAACTTTGTTTTTACATGGATATCAAGTCCTTAAAGCTTTCTCCCAAGAATTAATCTCTTATTTACAAAACCTTAATGAAAATAATGGATACCCTTCTCATCCCTATAAGGCTCTTATTTATACATAAAAATCACTGAAGAGAGGATGGGACTGAATCCTAATGCTCAGATTTCAAATTTTACATTCTTAGGAAAAATTCTAAAAAATCTGGGTTTTATTGCAATTTGGGCATATTCAATTTAGAGATCCACCCATATATTCCAAACTAATTAAAATTTTAAAAATTTCTCATGCTTTACTCAATTTTCCCCATTCTAGACAAAACCCATATCGTAGAATTTCTAGATCTAATACCATCTGCACGGAAATCAAGGCACAAGTTGGCAGTTTGAGATTTTTACTAATGTTTGCATAATCATTCCCCCCGAGATAGAATTACACGTGTGAGAGCCAGGTGAATTATAAGACACTTGTCCACATGTTGACATTGCTTTGGAAAAAACCCATGTCCATGGTTTTCCTCTAGAAGCATTCCAAATTTTCAAACTATATCTAGTACCAGATGCTTGTAGGATGTTGGTATCGGATGAGCGCATATATCGGATGAATGTAGAAACTTCTGGTACAGGATGACTTGGAGTGTGAGTACCAGATGACTTCCAGTGTGGGAACATATTGTTTGGACATAGAAGCATAAGATTAAACCATCATCAGAAAAACTATTGTATAATCATCCTTTTAATCACTGAAAATATGCAAAATTATGTATTAACCACATAGGATGAATAACAAGAGATAATGGAGTTTTATGGTGTAATTATGGATATAGTATTGGTGAAATGAGGGAAAATTTTATTATGATGAATGCATTTATATGGCAGAAAATATGACAAACTTGGAGCCCAACATATGTCATTTCCCACTTTGGTGTTCCCTTATAGTTAGTCTTGAACCATGCAAAACATTTTGAGAACCAAGAATTTGCAGAATTATCCTTGCATTTAGGATTTACTCTTGAGTTTGCTTCACCATACTTCCCCCATTCCAATGGATAGGTAGAGGCCATCAACAAAGTTCTCAAAACCATGTTGTAGTGAACGGTGAACAAGCACAAAACCAATTGGCACCACATGTTATTTTCCACACTATGGGCATATCGTACAGTGGTCAAAAATGCCACTAGATCCACACCCTTCTATCTCGTCCATGACATCGAGGCAGCATTAACAATAGAGTGTGAGATCTCCACACGACGCACAATAGTTGAACTACTTCCTGACACCACCACTCTTGAGGAATGGCTCATTTCCTTAGAGACTCTTAACGAAGACTGAAGGTCCTCCTTGCAAAACAATGAGGCTTCCAAAAAGTTCTCCAAATCCACCTTCAATCGTCATGTTAACCTTTGTTCCTTTAATGAGAGTGACTTAGTCATAGTCTATGATATCTCCCATGATGCCCTAGGCCATCGAAAGATAGAATCTCTTTGTCGTGGCCCTTTCATAATCAACAAATACTTGTCCAAGTGAGCATACATCATGCATACATACTTGCTCACCTTGAAGGCTCTTTTCTCAAGGACCCTGTCAATGGGTTATACCTGAATAGGTTTTACCCATAACACTAGCCAGACTATTTTCACGGTTCTCTTCAATATACATGTCAGTTTCACTTTTGTATAGCTCATGGTGATTTTTTTAGTCTTCTTTCACATCTTAATCTCCTTTATATTTCTAATATTGTGTCCTTGCTTGCTCTATTAGATGAACCATTGAACGGTCTGCCACATTGGCTATGTCTATGGTTCTAGTCAATGGACTTGGAATCTCGCTTTGGAAGCTTGGTCCATTTACACCCCTATGCATACACTATGTCAATCAATTGGTATATGCCTAGGACTAGCTACCAACAACCAAGAAGAATATATTTTTGTGATCGATCTTTTCGTCGATGTCGTTCACCTTCACATTCATCACCTCAATGTGTTCCTAGATTCCCAACTTGTCATCCTGCAGTTAAAAATTTTCTATGATGTACATGATCCTTGTGTATTTATAAATTACCTGCAATTTAGACTTCTATCACGAAATTTTAAATCCATTACATTCACACACATTCCTAGAAATCAAAACCAAGTTCTAGACCATGTTTCTAATGATATTCTATATTGGCATTTATCAGATTAAATCAATTTTTAAGCCCTAAATAGTGGCACATTACCCCTTAATTGGGGCATATTACATTAGTAATGTTATTTTATTTATTTGGGTCCATTAGTTGTAATTGTACCTCCTAGTCTCGTATATATACCAAGGAAACCTTTTCATTTGGAATCATCTTGTATTTGGAAGTTTATGTCGTGTATAAGGAGGTTTCCCCCTCTAATAGACTTATTATCTGAAATTCTCTCTTTTTCAAGGCATTGAGTACTTATTGTGAGGTTTTTCTATGCTATCTTGATATTTGGTTCTTAACATTTGGTATCAGAGCTCAAGGTCTTGGGGTTTCTCTACTACATCAAAGACACATTAGAATTTTCAATATAACTCTTTTTATATGATGTTTCAAAAGAAACCCCTTGGAGGATATTTAGTAGATGGATCAAGGTAAGTTGGGTTCAAATTTCTGCTCCTGAGGTCGTATACTTTCGGAGATATAGCCTGTATAAGATAGGGTTCTTGAATCATTCCAAATTTAGTTATCATGGAATTGTCTCTATGAAAGTTTTTTTGTAACGTTTAAGACCCTGACATATGGAGCATATTCATACAAATTATCAAGGTAGTTGCAATAAAAATTCTAGATTATGGGTCATCCTACTTTTGTAGATACACCATGTGCAAGATAGGGTATCTGACTAGTCATATTAACAAGTCTCAAACACGTATTCCGGGTAAAATAGTGATATTTTCTTCAGTGAGTATCCAAATTAAGTGAGACCAGTTCCATTGGATAGTGGACAATCTTTAGTATTTCTGGTACAAGTTTCATAATTAAATATCATATATTGTGATCTTGGCATGCTTTACAAGTACACTCTCCTGGAAGGGAAACAAATCAACAAGTTGTGGGGAAGTTACCATAACTTACACTTGGCACATCCAATTTTGATCAGACCTATGGAATTGTAGAGAAGAAATATCAAATAACTACAAAAAAAATGTTCATACCCAGAAGGGCCGAAATTTTGTAGATACAACAGAAGAAATATCGTCTAGCAGAACCACCTCGAAATCAAGGTTTAAAAGTGATACTTGGACAACATGCCACCAAAAAAGGGAACTTCTACACCAAATAAGCCTCCAGAAATTCCTACTTGGAATATTGATGAAGGTGAAGAAATGTGTAGGGACATAAATGATTTACAAAATAAGACAGTAACAAAATATGAACTGCAAGGGATGATGGATGGTTTAAAAAGGGAGATCATGGAAGGATTGAAAAAATTCCTAATGGAGAGGACAATTGAGAGTGAAAATGTATCCCATGAAATTCATGATGAGGACACAAGGAAGATGAATCAAGAATGGAGAAACTACAACTTTGGGTTGAATACCAACCACTTTCCTAAGATCGATATGAGAAAGTTTGATGGCAAGGACCCAATCACATGGATACTTCATATGGAGAATTTTTTTTATCTACATGATGTGCCACATACACAAAAGGTATGAATTGATTCTTTATATTTAGAACCCAAGAAATTTGTGTGGTATCGATGGCTTTGTTCTTGCAAATCACTTGTCACTTGGACAATTTTCACGGAAGAAATGATAGCACACTATAAGGATACAACGAGCAATACCTTCTTTAGATAATTGATAAATCTCAAGCAAAAGGGTTTCATTGCAGATCACATTGAGAACTTCCAAAGATTGAATATAAAGGTAAGAAATACTTCTGATGAGCACCTGATTGATGTATTCATATGAAATTTAAAGGATAACATTCAACATGAGGTTCTCCTTTGGGAAACCAAATCATTGGAGAATGCATTCAAGGTGGCAAGAAATGTTGAAAGTAAAAATATGGCTATGGCTACTAGAAGGACCACTCCTAACATCTATCGAGAGAATAATGTTCCTTCTTCTAAAACACCTCAACCTACAAGGTTGACACCCCAACAATTGGAGGAAATAAAAGAATAAGGTTTATACTTTAATTGTGACAACAAGTACAGTAAGGGACATAAGTGTGGTGAGAATAAATTATTCTACATAGATTGTGAAGAGGAAGAAGAACAAGAACAAGAACCATCTCAAGATGAAAATGTAGAAGCGGTTTCTTCTGAAGAGTTGACTCCCACGGTATCATGTAATGCATTGGCTGGAATTAGCACTCCTCAAACCCTCAAGATCGAAGGATATATCAAAAATAAAAAGGTAATAGTCCTAATTGATTATGGTATTACTCATAATTCCATTCACTATAAATTAGCCAAAGCTCTCAATTCCTTTGTATATCTAGTACAAGAGTTTCAAGTAATGATTGCAGATGAACTATCAATTGCTCAGGAAAATGCAATAAGATCAATATTACTATGGGGGGATATTTAATGAATAGTCCAATGATTTCTATACCCATGGGTGGTGTTGATGTCGTGCTAGGAATCCAATGGTTACAATCATTAGGAACAGTGGATTTTAATTTTCAATAACTTTTCATGAAATTTTCATTGGAAGGAAAAGAAATTGAGTTAAGGAGTATCACAGGGAAACCCAGTAAGGTGATAAGCTCTAATGGCATGACAAAATTATTGAAAAAGGGGCATTAGGGTGTAATTTCACAACTATGCTCACTAGATGTTCAAAAATCTAAGCCATATATTCCCCTAGATCTCTAAAGAATCATTGATAAGCATTCCAAAGTATTTGAAGATATTCCCAAAGGTCTTCCACCCACTAGAAATCATGATCATTCTATTCACCTAATTCCTAGGAGTGTTCCTCCAAACATAAAGCCTTGCAGATACCCTTATTCCCAAAAGAGTGAAATTGAGCGTATGGTTGAAGAAATGTTAGAGGGTGGTATTATTAGACCTAGCCAAATTTCTTACTCTGCACCGATGGTAATGGTACTCAAGAAAGATGGCTCATGGCGTATGTGTCCAGATTATAGAGAGATTAACAAGATAATTATTAAAGATAAGTTTCATATTCCTTTCATTGATGAATTGTTAGATGAACTACATGGAGCAATATATTTCACAAATTTGGATCTTTGTTCAAGGTATCATCAGATTAGAATGAAGGAAGCAGATATCCCAAAAATAGCATTTTGAACTCATGAAGGTCGTTATGAATTTTTGGTCATGCCTTTTGGCCTTACAAATGCACCTTCCACATTCCAAGGGTTAATGAACTCCATTTTCAAACCCTTCCTTCGAAAATCTATGTTAGTATTTTTTGATGATATACTAATCTATAGAAATTCTTGGGAGGATCATGTGTGACATGTTGACAAGGTGCTACAACCACTAAAGGAGAAACAACTATATGCCAAACCATCTAAATGTTTCTTTGGGGTGAAGGAGGTAGAGTATTTGGGTCATATTGTATCTCATGAAGGTGTCAAGGTAGACCCTAACAAGATTAAGGCCATGATGGACTGGTCGATTCCCAAAACATTGAAGAATATTAGAGGATTTTTGGGTTTGACAGGTTACTACCACAAGTTTATTTGGAACTATGGAAGAATAGCAACATCTTTAACGGAATTAACTAAGAAGGATGAATTTCCATGGATTCCAGAGGAAACTCATGCTTTTGAACAACTTAAAGAGGCAATGTGCAAAGCTCTTGTCTTGAACACACTAGACTTCACAAAAATCTTTATTGTGGAATGTGATGCCTCGATAAATAGCATTGGTGTTGTTCTAATGCAAGAAGGAAGGCCCCTTGATTTTGAAATTCGTCCACTCAAGGGAAAGCACTTACACAATCCATTTATGATAAGGAAATGATGGCAATACTACATGCATTGAAGAAATGGCACCCTTACCTAATAGGTAGGCACTTCAAGATCAAAACAAATCATGATAGTCTTAAATACTTCTTGGAACAAAGACTATATTCAGAAGAACAACAAAAATGGGTGACCAAGATATTGGGTTATGATTTTGAAATCATCTATAAAAAAAGGGAAGAAAAATGTTGTAGCATATGCACTCTCAAGAAAGGATGAAGATGTTGAGTCCTTTCTTTGTTTTGTCTCAATCATCCAACCCGATTGGATAATATAAGCGAGGGATGAATGGAAGAATGAAGAAAATGTGTGGACTCTCATTTAAAGGTTGCAGCAGGATTCTAGTGCATCAGATAAATTTACATGGAAAAATGATTCACTATGGTACAAATATCGCTTATATTTATGTAAGAACTCCCAACTCAAACAAAAGGTACTATTGGAATTGAACACCTCTCCGGTAGGAGGGCACTCATGATTTTTGAAAACCTACCATAGGGTCAAGAAGGATTTTTTTTGGGATGGCCTTAAAACTAATGTTCAAAGGTTTGTGGCATAATGTTTGGTTTTCCAACAAAATAAGGTGGAAACAATTAAGACCCCGGGTATTTTACAACCATTATCCATCCCAAGTCAGCGTTGGGAGGAGGTTTCCATGGATTTCATCATAGGGTTACCGAAGTCTAAAGAAAAGAGTCTCATCATGGTGATTGTTGATAGACTGACCAAGTACACACACTTTTGTGCACTCTCTCATCCCTTCAAAGCCAGTACAGTTTCCACCGCATTCATGGAGACAATTCAAAATCTTCATGGAATCCCAAATATTATTGTAAGTGACAGAGATCCCATATTCACTGGACATTTTTGGACATAATTATTTTCTTGTTTGGGTACGCAATTGGCTCATAGTTCATCCCATCATCCTCAATCTAATGGACAAACTGATATAGTGAACAAATGTTTGGAAGGATACCATCGTTGCTTTGTCTCTTATAAACAAACACAATGGTTCAAATGGTTACCCTTGGCAAAATGGTGTTATAACACTTCCTTTCATACTGCAACAAAAATGACACCATTTATGGCACTCTATGGATACCACCCTCCTTCCATCACTTCTTCTCTAAAAGAAAAATCTAAGGTTCAAGAAGTGGAATATCACATCGAGCATCAACAACAAGTTCTCCAAATCTTAAAGGACAACCTAACCATGGCACAGAATCGCATGAAACAACAAGCAGATCAGCATCGTAGTGAAAGAAGTTTTGAAGCAGGGTATTGGGTGTTTTTAAGACTACAACCATACAAACAGATGTCCCTCAAGCAAGCCAATAAGGATAATGAATTATCACCAAAGTACTATGGCCCTTATAAGGTGTTGCAAAATATTGGTACTATGGCATGCAAATTGGAGTTGCATGCATCTTCACGAATACACCTAGTTTTCCATGTTTCATGCTTAAAGAAGGTTATAGGTGACAATATCTCAGTTCAAACTATATTTCCAGAACTTGACGAGGAAGGAAAAAATCATATTGGAGCCTAAAGCTATCACTAACATAAGAATTCTCCAGCTCAAGAATAGATCCATTTCAGAGTATCTCATTAAGTGGAGCAAATTACCTGTTGAAGATTCCACTTGGGAAGATGAGTCTTTTATACAGAAACATCCAAAATTACTCAAGTGTTGCGGACAACATTTGTCTGAAGGGGAGGGGCATGTTAATCCCTAAATAGTGGCACATTACCCCTTAATTGGGGCATATTACATTAGTAATGTTATTTTATTTATTTATGTTAGCTTGGGTCCATTAGTTGTAATTGTTCCTCCTAGTCTCATATATATACCAAGGAAACTTTTTCATTTGGAATCATCTTGTATTTGGAAGTTTATGTGGTGTATAAGGAGTTTTCCCCCTCAAAGAGGATTATTATTTGAAATTCTCTCTTTTTCAAGGCGTTGAGTACTTATTCTAAGGTTTTTCTATGATATCTTGATATTTGGTTCTTAACATCAATTCATTGTTTCTCATGGTTTATCTATCCAACACATCATGTACATAAAAATCAATCATATGTACATACATCATAGATTCATCCACACACACATAAATACACCAGAAAATTAAATGCCAGAAAGATGTATATTATCATATATAGTCATCAGTTTCAAAAAATGGGTACAATACACATGGTCGACCCTCACTATGGCCACGCTCAAAATGCATGTATAAAAATGGGGGACTTTCCCCCTATGAAAATATCATACACAAAATCTGGTCCTCACCTACACATATCATAAAGAATGTATGGTGCTTCTAACTCAAGAAATACCCCAGCAACAGAATCTATTGGTGGTCTCGTTGTCGGTGGTCCTCCTCTAGCAGGTGGCACCCCACCAACAAGTGGCCCCAAATGTCCTATATAAGTTGCACCATCAATTGTGTCTTGTCGCATGATAGTTTTCCACTCTGGGGTGACTACCACACATAAATATAGGACCTACTCATCATGGGCCTCAATCTAGCATGCCTCAGGCACACCCTGTAGTACTCGGTCCAAACACCCTTGTAGCTAATCAATTTTCCTCTACATATCTAGGTCACCTCTTAGTGGGGCCTGTGAAGGCCCTACCCTAGTGTCATCCTGATATCAACATCATCTATTTCTAGCATGTCCCTCTCGGGGTTGTTCCTCCTTCTCACAAACAACAGTTTCCTTGAATCCTCACGGTCCAACATCTGCAAACACAAACATGGTTACCTATCAATACTATGTCACACAAGATCGCATACATCATATATTCATACAACAAAAAATGAAATATGCTCTCTTCATCAATCTTAATCCTCCCCAAGTGGGAGGATCATATCAGGATTACACCGATAATTCATGCCGACATATGGGTACTCGAGAATGATATTGGAGGTTTTCACCCATAACCCCTGAATCTCTCAGGAAAGTAGTGCCCTACGCGACCACCATTGTGTGGCACCAATCCTAGTCTACCACCTCATGCATGACCATCTCGTCGGTGAAGGGTCCAAAATCACATGAGGTCGCAAGAGTACAACCCACTATAAGAAAAAACTAAATAGGACAGAACATACAAAAACTATATACCCCTGCTGCCACCACACCAACCCAGTTGTGTCACCATGCACTCTCTCATTAGTCCTACCCATGAAAGCACTTTATCGTCGAGTACTCACTCCACAACCCCTGTATCTTCATAGATACATCAGGGTGCTAAGGATCCATAAATCCTTACAACCAGTGAGGCCACTACCTGTGTAACCAGGGAATCAATTCAGTTAATCCAGATTTCCCCTCCCACCACAGCATCCTAAGAAGCACAATGGTGGGCAGTCATCTATTGGATCATCTCTCCTCCCACCATTCACGGCTTAATGTCAGTGGAAATCCCCCTCATCAAGAATCTGATTAGAAAATAAATGTCAATATCCATTGACAAAATCACCTCCTGACCATGCACCTCAAATAATTGGTGATAATCATGCCACATACCAACTAGGAAGTTCAAAATATCCTCATGGGATCTCATGAGAGCACAATCAAATAATTTCAGCCAGCCAAAACTGGCAAGTTGAAACTGGATCCCTACATCATTTCCCACCTCTATGCATAAAGTTTCCCAATCCCACTCTCGTAGTGTACCAGCGTGTTTTCTATCCGCGTGCAAAGCACACCCTACACCACCAAAAACTCCATGTTAGCTTGTCATTTGAACAAAACATATCAAAAATCGCCCAACAAAATCTTGTGTGCCAATAGCGCACTTATCATGCTAGAAGACGCACTGATTGGCACGATTGTTTCTCGAATAGTCACACTGCTTAGTGTGATTTTTTCCTATTACAATCATGCAGACCATAGCACACCTACCACTCAAACAATTGTGTTGTTTGGTGCTCCTTTTCCTTTAACAAATGCACCGATCAGCGCGGGAGATAGTCTATCGGTCGCACTGGAGTCAGTGTGATTGAAACTCCATCTCCTGTGTTGTGCGGCATGGAGAACCATATTATACCCGCGTCGATACACATAAGTTTCTCATGATCACCCGTGTTGTTTTCCCCTTTTTCATAAAAGAGGAGATTGTATGACCATCCATACAGCCCTAAGCAAAAAATTGAAAATGCAAAAAACATCAGGAGGTCAGGACCCCTTACTTGTCTCTCTTGCAATAGCAATCTGATATCCCATGAACATGTAATGGAGCTCAATCTCTCATTGATCCTCCATATCCATTTCAACGATCATCATGATAAGTATAAATGAGGTGGCATTGCGGGCCCCCACAACCATTCATACACCTAGTGATGGAAATATCGTGTTGCCATTGATGTCAACATGAAGACAAGAAGTACCATAGTGGAATATGACATGGAACTGCAGTAAAAGATACAGGATTACTAGGTTACATGAACCCAGTGGACTACAAGAATACAGGGTATCTCCTACCTGGTCGAGTGCTTTGAAGAAATAAAATTATCTATTTAACAATTATAACCTTGGCTCTTTGGATGAAAGAAACTCTTAGCCACTCAAACCGCCAGTCAAATCGTAAAGGAAATGGGTCAAGTAGAGTCGAATAAGGATGAGTCAGGAAGACGCGACAAGTTAGGTTGGAGACAATGCAAGTCGACCAAGTCAAAATGACTCAAGTCGAAATGCATCCAAGTCGAAATGTTATCCAGGTCAAGTCGACCGAGGGATGTTTGTTTGTCGAAAGGGGGAAGGAAATTTCACCAAAAGGGAATCCAAGTCGGATTTTTAGTGACCAATAGCTGGAAGGAATGTCTGAGAGTGAATTTACTCACTGGAAATGTCAGAAATAATTCTTTGAAAGAATGAAAGAATGAGACAATTTCAATTACCACACTGGTCGAGTCGAGTTTCCCTGGTGACTGTATATTCTATTGAGATAGGATCATGATGAACAGAACAAATACTAGCAAGTCGTCCTCTTGAATACTTTCTCATGCACTATCATTTTAGAGTGTATTCGGAAGGAAATTTGTTGATGCAGAATCGAGAACCCTGGAGTTTGTCAGATCAACACGGTAGTCGATATTTCATTGAAAGTTTTGGCCATCATTTTTCCAAGCCGCAGTTGGACAACCCGCCAAACCCAAACAATTTCCAGCAGCCACCAATAGTTAGATCCACTCAGGTTACATATTGGTTCCATTTTTATTATTGTGGACCTCTACGTTGTCCCATTTTGTATGACCACGAGTCTCTTATTCATATCTAATAAAATGGGTTTGTTATTTTATTGCATTGTCAAATGTTGTAAAATGTTGCATTGTTGATTAATTAATATGTGATTGATTTTCATTGTTGCAAATAACCGATTAATTAATATGTGAATGATTTACATTGTTTCAAATAACAGAGGTGTAATTTGTTGGATAAGGCATTAATGCAATCATTATATCAAAATGAAATAACAGAAATATAAAAAACAATATTACTATAAAAATTATTTGTAAAAAAAAACAATTAGTTAAAATATATACATATCGGTGCATTTTTATGAGCTCGCAAAATGGTGCTTGAAATAATATAGAAATTGGTGTTTTTTAAGGGGTTATACGCATTGGTGCATATTAAGCATACTAAAACACTAGTGCATATTAATTATATGGAAGCATCGGTGCATAAAAATGTGTGATAATATATATCGTTTAAAATGTTACGGTGGGCATGTGATAAATACACATCGGTTTTTAAATAACAACATCGGTGCTTTAAAAAAATTAAATGCACCAGTGCGTTTAATAATATAAATGCACTGGTGAATTTAATAAGATAAACGCATCGGTGCTCTATATGTAATATAGGGTACGAATTATATAAACATCGGGACTGACTTAAAATACAAGCACACCAGAGTTGCATACAACAAAATGGGAATCCAGGGTGTAATAACCATAATTGCCTCAGTGCATTTGTATCATAAGTATGCACTAGGGCAGTAATGTAATGGTGAACCGACACATTTTCTTCTTATGTACACACCAGGGTATTTCATGTAATGGCGCACTGATGTGTTTTTGTCTTATGTCCGCACCAGGAATTTAAGTAATGGCGCACTAGTGCATTTTTTGGTTTTATGTACGTTCTAGGGAATTTTATGTAAGGTCATTCTGGTGCGTTTTATGTTTAGGTATGCACTGGGGAGTTTTATTTAATGGCGCACCAGTTCGTTTTAATAATAAAAGCAATGAAAAAAAAAAAAACATCTGCTACACCCTTCGTCCGCCCAAATTTTTTGGTTATATGGAACATCCATTAAAACCTTCGCGACCAATAGAGGAGGTTGTAGTGGAGATTTTTTTGAAAATTTTGCCAAATTTTGTAACACTAAAAACCTCCGCTAGAAGGTGTTCTCCTTGAAGTGCATCAAGGCGTAGTAGCAACACAACAAGACACTGGTCCCCCTCCTTAGTATTTGAGTCAGTACCCTAACGCAATACAAGGACAAGTGGGTAACACTGCAACCCGTAATATTCTTCTCACGTTTGTGGAGGACCTTCTTCTTCTAACTTGCATACATCAGTATGGCATACCTCTCAAATCCACTCTGACCACAGTGGATGCACCTCCATTACCAACAAATCCCTCGTCAATGATCTCGTGCCCCAATAGTGACCCCAGCTCAAAGGTACCATGGACACCTCTACAATGCAATTCTCATAACCTATATGCCCAAGTAGCACACAAATATAGTCTCATCGATGATTTGGCCCAATCCCCTGTGTTCATGTAGTCATGGAAGTTTTACAAACCTACCCTTCACAATGGAAATCCTTTCTATCTGCATTGGGGGCAATTGACCCTTCAAACTTATGCCTCATCACTTTTGACTTATATAAATCAAAGCCTCGAATCCCTTCATTGGTGGCCTTCCAAATACCTGTCACAATTCAAAACATCATTCTTCATCGATGTATTGTAGATGAAGGTGCATCCACATACATAGTGTCCAAACATGTCTGGCACAAGCTAGGATCCCCCAATCTTACCCCTTATGTTATCACTCTTCGGTCTTATGATGGTATCCCTCTCAACCCGAAGGGATTCTTCAAAAAATTCCCATTGAACTTGTAAGTAAAATAGCCTTAATCGACATCGAGGTCATTGATGCCCATTTAGACTATAATATTCTACTTGGTCATAGTTATATGTATGCCATGAAGTTGGTCAATTCATCAGTATTTCACACCCTGATTTTTCCCCATAATGGGAATATCGTCACAGTGGATCATCTTGCACATTACAAACCTCACCCTTCCCTAGATCGAGACAATATCCTTCCCCTCATTGGGGCACATTCAAAAGTCTCGCCAATCGTAGAGATAGAACCAGGCATTTTTCAGGACCCATCACTCTTGGGCACTTATCAGGGAGACCTGCTCATTTTTTCACCCTCATATTCTTCCCAGGTATGTGCAATCACTTCTTCCATGGTAGAACCAAATTAGAAGTCCTCTCTTATACCATTTTTCTACCAACACCAAGGATAATGGCATATCAAGAAGTCATCGCCCTTACCCTTCCTAACATTTTAACATCCATCCATGTTTGTTATCTTGACCCACCCTCTATGGTACCCATATCCATAAAATATCTTCCTACTCAACCAAATGTGCTTCCCAAATAGACTATGTGTCAACCTCCCATACCTCCAACAACTAGGAACCAAAATTCCCCCACTTAGGCTAAGAAGAAGAAATTTGAGGGAACTACTCCAGCCACCACTCGTGTCCAACTACCATGTGCACTCTATAGAGAACCAGGTCACCCCACACACTTATGTCCCACCATTTTAGAGCTCATAAACCTTATCCATCTTCCCCATGCAGCATTGTTATTACAAACTCCAATAGGCATGTCCACCGCAACTACTGTAAAATCGACCACCATGTGCAACAAAAACTTATGTACCAACTTTGTATGTGCCATATGCTCACAATATGTCCATTACATGCACCATTGTCTCACTCTCCCATGATTCATGAAACCTTGGTTGCAGTTTGACAAACATACTTTCCTAAACCCACTTCAGAAGTACCACCATGAGTCATACTCAACCGGATCGATTCTCCTAACCCATGCTATGTTTCCACCATGGTTAATGAAGGTCGGACCTGCCCATGTAGAATCTGCAGTCAAATGGACCATTTCACTTATCAGTGTCCATTAATCATTGCATAATGTATGAGCATAATGAATTCCATTAACCATTCTATGGCATCCAAACCCTAAGACATACCACACTCACCCTTTTTGGAGTAAGATGCCATACCTCTTTCTCCCTAGAACTTTCTAATCCCATTATTATCGGAGACCTCCCCTTCATCCCCACCTAATTCACCAATAATACCTCAACAAAAAATTATTCCTCCTCCTAGCGATCCAGATACACCCACAATTGTGCATTTCTATTACCTTTCTTACCATAAAGAACCACTTCTTGTTGTGGAATCAATTTTCCTTGTTGATGATAGTACCATTATTCCACAAGTTCCAGTCGCTTGCACTCTCTCAACATTTTCTGATTCTTCCACCATATCTAGTATCATTGCATCAAACTCACTTGGTCCTAATACAAAGGAACCCTTAGAGGATATCTTCTTTCATTAATGTGAACACATTCTCAAGGCCATGATGGTACCAGACTACTCATGGGATGGCATGCACTATCATTCATTCTTCCTTTCACCAGATGCTTTCGTTACCATCAACAACACCATTGTTTGTGCAGTGGAAACAAAATACTTCATTCCTCCAGAGCATACAAATTGGTTCAAAAACCCAATTTCTACCCCATATGCTTTTGAAGAGGACAATATGGCCAATATTTCTCCCACCCTCAAGGTGTAAATTTCCATCAAACCCGACATCATCGAGGAACTCACCCTCAACACCTCATGTTCCACTGAAGAATTCCTTTCTTAAAAATTTATTTTTCAAGAATATCATGACATTTTTTCTTGGTCATATATCGACATGTCTGGCCTTGACCCTGCCATTGTCGAACATAGAATTGATACATGGCCCAATATTGTACCAACTAGTCAAAAACAATGACCCCTGCATCCTTCAGTAGCATCGGCTATCAAAGTCAAAATTGACAAATTACGTGCTAGTAGGTTCATTTACCCCATTGCATACACCTCATGGGTCTCCAACCCCATCCTCGTTATCAAAAACTAGGGCACCATATGAGTCTGCACCGACTTCAATCACCTCAATCAAGCGTGTCCCAAAAATAACTTCCCAAATCCTTTTATTGATCATGCCATCGATGCATGTGTCATCCATGAAACACTACCATTCATGGATGGATTTTCTAGCTACAACCAGATTCAAATCAACCATGTTGATTAGTATAAGACATCATTCACTATCCCTTGGGGTACCTTCACATATTGTGTCTGTTAGCGCTTTGTAAATTTCCTAGAGGTTGTTCAAAAGAAGAAATCTACGAGGGTTAACTTTATCCAACCACTTTTGAAGCTGGGATCTAGCCCTTCCAACTTCAGAGAGGGATCTCTCTATATGATTTAGGTATGTTTCGAATTTCAAAATATTAGGCTAGGTAAACAAATAGGTTGATTTTGTTGATGTAATGTTTGTCGGGTTGGTTGAGATAGTTTACACATCCATTGGGCTATGGGGTCTGTGTTGTAAAGATGAAATCCAAACCAGAAAAAAACAAAGGAACCTTTCATAGGGCGAGATAATAGAATCATTGGATTCTTTAGTAGACTAAATGAGGAACAACAGAAAAGATGAGAAAGACAATTACAACAAGGAAGCAATTAAGAATTTCTTCATTGTAAAATGAGAAGATAAAACACTTAAATATTTCGAGTCAGAAACAGGGTATACGAGATAAATCCTGCAACGTTCGTTACTTCCAAAGATTAGATTTAGAAAACAGTATGATAACAAAGTGAGAATAACATTTAACTTAGATAGAACAACATCACTAGTGAATACATGCAAGAATCCTGTAAAAGTGCCTCTTTGTATTAACGGAAGATCTCTTCAAAAATATTACAGTCTGATAGCTTGCAGGGTGTGAAGATAAACAACCCTAAATACTTCAAAAGATGAAGTATTTATAATTCAAAATTACAAACCATCATGTCATCAAAGACCAGAACGTGCTAAATCTATTTTTAGCCTAACTAACTTAACAAATTACAAAAATCTAGGAATTGCTTGATGATGTGTCGTAACTGCATGCTGATTTATGGGTGGGCCATTGGGGAGGCCTCTGCACGACCTCATATGATTGGACAAATGACTGGGCTAGGACAGCTCATCAGCTACTCGATCAGATCATAGAGTTCCTCCCATAGAAGATGACTGGGCACGTTGACTTTGAGTAGCCTTCGATAAACTTTGTCCATTTCTGTGTACTTGGCGAAGGTAGGTTTGGTGACGAAGATGTATCGAATCTCATGTTGAATACTGATGTCCCACTGAAGTGCATCTAGAAACGCCTTGCTAGTGATGCTACCTTGAATTCCTGGAAACTTTGAACTATCCTTAGCCACATCGGCCAGTCTCTTTTTGTAGTCTGGGAGTGTCATCAATTTGTTATTGATTACCTTCAGACCAGGAAGACCTTTCTTCTATAGAGCCTCAATCTTACTAAAAATCTTTGTACCCCTAGGTCCATGTCCTGAACCTTTTCTTCCAGCTGAAGCATTAATGCTCTCTTGGTCAAAACTCTTTTGACCTCGAGGATGGTCTTTGTTCTATCTTCAATTTTTAGCTCCTCCCTGGTCTTAGAATTTAGGAACTTGATGATTTCATTAGCCTGTGTTGGCATATATCCCAATTCTGATCTGATCTTCTCAATGGCATGTTTGCTTCTCTGCACCAATTCATTCTACTCAAACATGATCTATATCATGGGCCATATCTCATTCATGGACTTGGTGATGTCTGTCCATACATTATTTTTAACCTCGGCCAAATTTTTACCTGCCAATGTTTGCTTCCGGAGCTGTTGTAACTCTTGTTTCAACTGGTCTGACACCTACTTTTCCTTGGAGAGGCTGATCTGAAAGGAAGATTTGAGTTCCTGAAGGTTATCAATCTCCTTTTTGAGCCTGCTGATCTCTGTTTCCTGCAAGTTCATCTTTTCCATAGACTTAGCCAATTCGGTTGTCTTTTCCAGAGATGTTAGTGGATTTGTCAATGAGATTTCTACTACCAATGTTGTGCTCACTCCTAAAAGTGGAAATGCACTCAATGGAATGACTTCCATTGGATTTAGTTGTTCTTTCTATTTCACTAACTTCTCCATCTCAGCTTCCATTTCATTTAGTTGTGTGTTCTGCTCCATAATAAGTTTGAGCATCTCATCTTTTTCTCCCTCTGTCTCTGCTATTTCCTTCGCCTACGAATCCTCTGTGGGCGAGAGTTTCAATTGTTTCCTTAAGGAGGCTATGTCTACATTTTTCTTTTTAATCATCTCCTCAGTTGCCTTCACATTCGAGGGATCGTAGCCGATCTTGAGGACCAATTCCTCCAAAGTCTTGATTCTATTGTCCTTGGCAAAGGACGATATCTTCTCTAACTTCAATTGTGTTTGAACGTTGTTCAGGGACACTTGCAATTTGGAAGCAGTAGTGGAAGCATGTGCCAGCGTATAGAAAACCATTTCCCCTATTTGTTTGTGCAGATCCATCTGATCGGTCGGATGCACATCTTTCGTCTGGAATTCAAAGGTGGCCCTTTTGTAATCAGTGATCACCTTTGGATCTGGCACCTGTGCTTGGAGGAATGCCATATGCATTCTACCCTTCTCGGTGTCAAATATCGATAGCAGCCTATGTTGTGTATTCGACGTCTACTTCCAAAACTGGGCACAGGTGCTGCTGGTCAGGGTCTGGCTCCTTTTCTTGATCAGCTCATATTTTTCAAAGATGCTCAGCTTCGGTCCTACCTTTCCTGGCTGGGTGGTCGATGGAGAATCTGTAGATTTCTTCGGCAATGTTGAGGTTATGATATGTTGGAGGCTTGCACTGAGGGGTGGCCTATCAACCTTGGTCACTGTAGTAGACGGGACTTCCTTTTCCCCAGTCGGGTCAGAAGCTGAAATGGTTTTGGACCTCTTGGTATGCAATTGGAATTCTTCTGATGACACCTCAGTGACAGGTGGAGATAAATATTTCCTAGGCCTTTTCTCTTTCGGAACCTGTGGTGTGGTTTTTTACGATATAGTGGCTGGGGGATCCTATTGTTCTGCTTCGACCAAAGTGTTAGGCTCCCATACTTTCTGGTTTGCAAATTTCTCGACTTCAGGCCTAGATTCGTGGACATATGGGATGTTCTTGTTTTTCACCCTCATCTCAGAGATAATCCCACACGGATCGTAATGCCATGGGAAACTCATGAAGAACTTCATTTCCTTCAGCAACATGTCTGCTTCTTCTCCAGCGCCATGATTGTTGCAAATGAAAGAGCCAATCTGCCCTTTGATTCTGAGTTGTTGCTTTTTCTTTAGTGTCACGAAGTGAATGTCATCAGAGTTTATCATCCGCCTTATGTACTTCAGGGAAAAAATTCTGACAGGCAGGTATTTGGGCAGCTTATACGGTGCCAACTTGCACCCATATACTCTGATCTCAGTGTGATTTTCGTATAAATACCAATCACCTTTCTTTGTGTGATATGAGAGATGCAGGATCCTCTAAACTTCATCATTTATCCTAGGCTCGGGCCTGCTGCTAAGCATACTTACCACTGGGTGGTAGAATTGATCTATGAACTCCTTGAAACTGAACTCTGTGGAGTTATGCTTGAGCAAGGAGGTCCATGCGGTCACTGCATGGGGTCTACCATCTCCATCCATCTTCTGCATGGAAAAATCAAATTTGTCTGCTTGGAAGAAGACGAACAAGTACGCCAGTATGGAAGAGTACCGGAACATGCCTTCCGTGGTGAAATTTACAAACTTCTCGTGAATATTGTTCGCCAGGAACGTGTTGAAGTCAAACTGGGTAATGGGCTTCTCATCGGTGGAGAAAATGGATAAAAATCATAGAATGGGTTCATCTACCCACTGATCTGAATAGTATCCCAACAAGGCGCATAGAGACGAGATGATCTGGTTTCCTTTGGTCAAAAACATGGAAGAAGGATAAGGGGGATTTGTGGAGGCAAATTGAGTGGATGGTGGGAGGAAAAGCTCAAATATTTGAGCTCTTTGAGGGAAGTTCATCTTCTGATATAATTCGGTGAGGATTTCCAGGTTAAAAGGTGATGTGGAGTCAACTCGGGGTATTTGCATCATTTGGTCGATGGTTTCAGGCATGATAAGGAACAGAAGTTCTCCAGATGAGGAAACGATGGCTCTTTGCTCGGGAATGTAGTGGGCTTGGCACTTGAGGGAAAACTCTGGAAAAGGGTGAATCTGAGGGAAGAGATATAGGGGTAAGTTGGACTCCCAGATTCCAATTTCGTCACTCTCGTCCAGGAAAACTTCATTGAGCCACGACTGAAGGTCTGTGAAATCGAAATATCACTTTGTATCTGCTATTAAGTGATCTTTGTCGGCCAGTGGGATCCTGTTAAGGTCGACAGGAGGTGGGAGAAGCGGATTCTCCTCTCCTTCTGCTTGTTTTGACTTTGGCGCCATTACTGCAACAGTACCTGCAAGAAAAACAACATTACCGGGGGCGACTATGGATGGGGGCAACTGGTTGTAACGGAGGAGAAAACAGTGTGAATTTCTATGGTACGATGAGTGGGTAAATGGTGAAAGTAAGGATAATAAGGGTAGTTTTGAGTAAATGGGTGTTCGTTGGGTGCGGGAGACAGGTTAGCTGGTTAACGGATAGGTTATCCAGTAATAAATGGCCAACGGATCACTTAAAGTGTGAGATGGCAGGTGACGGTGATTGAGGGAAATGGATGAGTGAAGTGGCAGTTACCAATTGGGGTAAAATCCTGATGAAGGGGCTTGCCACGAGCGAATGAGGGGGGAGGACTGTCAAAAATTAAAGGGATGTGACTCTTTTAGAAAGGTGGATGGTGACGTCAAGAGGTGACGAAGGTATGTCAGACAGTAGGAGGTGGTGGGACTCAGGGCCATTAGATTGATGCCACGTATAAAGGGGGTCCGCCAAAGGAAAGATTCCATTCTGGACCCCCCCCCCTCAGTTAAAAGTAGATCAGTCAAAGGGGTCTGAAAGACACCTGGAGCCATTGATCTGTACACTTGTTTCTTGGCCGCAGATCTGTGCACGTTCTTTATCACACATTCTGGACCCCCCACCCCCTCCATTAAAGGCAAAACGAATCGAGGGGTCCGGAATCCAATGTTGTTCATAGATCTGCGCACTTAAACCTGGGTCGTCCAGATGCGCACGGGTCTTATCAGCAATTTCGGACCCCCCCCCCCTTCCGTTAAATATAGAACGATCGGGGGGGTCCAGAAAGATCTGTCCACCGTAGATCTGGGTGCAATCATCTGAACCATTCATATATGAACGGAGCATAAGTGAGGGCACGGAAAATACATGCATCAAGAAACTTAGAATAAGTGCATTTCACAGGTTTTTCCCAAGGCTTTTCATGTCTACACCACTAAGGGGTTAGTCAAACAACCTTTTAGGTATCCAAATCATGGTGTAACATTGATCATCAAGCTGGTTTTATTGAAGTAAAGACACTAGCCTATATTCTAACCTAGTTTTCTATGACAATTAACCCAGATTAAACTGTTGGGTTAAGAATTTTACTCTACCCTGGGGCTATCCGACCAAGATTAGACAGTCTGGCCAAATTTATTCACTAATCTAACCTAGATACTTTGGCTAAGATTAAACTGTTTATCCAAACTCATTCACTAACCCTATCAACATCAATTTAAAAAATAACTTGGCCATGCTTGAGAGGTATGGACCAAGTTACTATTATTGCATGGGGATTTTATTGAAATTCTTTTATGCCCTCTTTTCTTTTTCTTTCTTTTCTCTTTTTCTTTCTTTTTTTTTTTTTTTTTTT
>ML782955.1:390487-402724 GCA_009831015.1 Picea engelmannii | reverse complement strand
TTTCTTCTTTTCAAATTATTTGCAGAATGAAAAATCATTTGTCAACAAAAACACTAGAGAGAGATAAATATTCCAGTCACCAGTTGATCCTATAACTTATAGGGTGATAACAGTGGCTCCACCTGGGGATGGTACTTTCCCTGGGAAGTGCCAAGAATCCTAGTTCCTGACGTTCTGAAATTTTTTTCCTAGTAGCCTTCGTTGATTGATTGGTTTTATTCTCAAAAAATGGAAGAACAGTGGTCAGCAACTTAGGGCCTTCTCTTCGAGCTTCAACCAACTGACTAATGTTATTCACTCAGAAAATGCAGGCGAAAAATGAAAATGATATGTACAATGGAGAGTGAAAACTCGAGTCTCTACTGAGGCGGTACATAATGTTTCAGCATTCTGCCATTTACAGGTCCTCCTGGCAGATCTGTCCCATCAACGTTGTTTAGCAAGAAAGTGTTGTTTCCTCTGAATGCTTGAATCATGAATGGTCCCTTCCACAGACTGTCGAATTTTCCGTGCTTTCCCTTATCTTCATTTCTGGCGTCCCATCTCAGCACCAAGTCTCCTAGCTCAAAATCATCTTCCTTGGTTCTTTTGTCAAAAATCTTCTTGATGCTTTCTTGGAATACCTAAGTCTTGTTGAATACTTCTTCCCTAGACTGCTGCAAATGAATCATCTGATTGATCCTTCTCTGTAAGTCATTTGGTTCAACCTGTATGTCTTGAAGCAATTTCATGACGGGGACTCCTAAGGAAGTGGGGAAAATTGCTTCTGTGCCATAAACCAGCTGATATGGTGACATACCGATTGACCTTTTGGTGGTCAGTCTGTCAACCCATAATGTGAACACCAACTTGTTATGCCACGACTTCTTGTTTTCCTGCAACGTCTTCTTGATGATGTTTACCAAGGTTTTGTTTGAAGATTCTGCTAGCCCATTCCCCTGAGGGTAGTAAGCTGTGGAATGTCCCAAACCAATGTGATACTAGTTGCAGAAATCTATGAGTTTCTTTGATCGAAAAGCAACTTCATTATCAGTTATAATCTTTCTAGGACATCCAAAGCGAGACAATATATTATTTTCAAGGAATTTGATAATAACAGAATTAGTGGCTTGCCTGCTTGGTACTGCTTCGATCCATTTGGTAAAATAATCTGTGGCAGTGAGAATCCACCTGTGTTGTCCTGAAGAAGAGGGATGTATTTCTCCAATGAAGTCCAATCCCCATTGCTGGAAAGGGGCTTCAACTGAGATCGGTTTCAGGGGTAGAGGGAGGAGTTTCCTTTTGCCTTCAAACAACTGACATTGATGACATGAAGTCACTGTATGATGTACATCAGAAAATAGAGTGGGCCAATAGAATCTGGCTCTGAGGATTTTGTTGGTTGTGACCTTCTAGTTCAGATGGCCACCACATTCTCCTGCATGAAATTATTGTAACACTTTGTCAGCTTCATCTTTCAATAAACAGTTTAACAGAATACCTCCCGAATATTTCCAATACAGATTGCCTTCTAGAATACAAAATTTTAATGCTTTCAACTTCAAAAATCTAGCTTTAGTCTTAGTCAAACCAGGGGGAGCTTGTAAATTATGCAAAACAAATATAAGGTCTGTGTACCATGGAGAGTTGAGAAATACCTCTCTCATGCTTGGAGTCGTCATCTCGTCCTGTTCATCTGCTGCAGCTAACAAATTAATGTCAAGAACATGGAAATTAGATTCAGCCATTAATTTTGCTAGGCCTTGACCTTTAATTAGTTTTGTAGGCTTAATATCTATGTCATATTCTAAAATGACAGCAATCCATTCTCCTCTTCTTCCATCCGGATTGTCCTAGGTCAATATGTCTTTTACTACCGCATTCGGAACATATGCAATGGTGTGGGAATGGAGAATGTAGACTCTAAAATCTTTGATGGCTTTTACCAAGGCAAAAGCTTGTTTCTCCATTATCTTGTAATTCAAAGCAGCATCTCTTAACGCTTTACTGAAGAAATCTATGGGTTGTTCATACCCTTCGTTGTTCTTCTGTAATAATATCATTGCAATGGTATGTTCGAAAGTGAAAGAAAAAAGATAGAAATCCTTGGTAAAATTAGGACTGATCAAGACAGGGGCCTGTGTGAGTGCTCGTTTGACTTGTTCGAAAGACTACCTGGACTCGGTGTCCCATTTTATTTTTACATCCTTTTTTAACATATTTGTAATGTTTCTGAGGAGCTCTGCCAGATTGGGTATAAATCTTCGTAGAAAATTTATTTTTCCGATAAAAGACTGTAATTCTTTGATGTTTCTTGGGTGTTCTAATTTTTGTATGGCCTCGATTTTGCTGGGGTCTATTTTGATTCCGTCCTTAGAGATGATGTTCCCTAGCAGTTTTCCTTCCTCTAGTTTGAAAAGGCTCTTCTTATGATTTAAAGAAATCCCAAACCTCCTGCATTTCTCAAAGACTCGTCTAAGGTGTCACAGGTGCTCGTCGTCTGATTGGGAAAAAAATAGTTACATCGTCCAAATAGATGACAATAAATTTACCTGATTCTTCCACAAAGGAGATGTCCATCACTCTCTGTAAAGTGGCTTCAGCGTTCATCAAACCAAAGGGCATTTTCACATACATGAAAGTACCCCATGGTGTAGTGAAAGTGGTTTTGTCTTGGTCATCTGGGTGAACGAGGACCTGATTATAACTTGAGAACCCATCCATCAATGAGATTCGACTGGATCCGACTACCCTTTGTAGTATGTGGTATATTTTTGGCAAGGGGTAATTTTCCTTCAGGGACACCTTATTCAGATTTTGGAAATCTATGCAAAGCCTAATTTCCCTAGATTTCTTACGTGTAGGGACCAAATTTGAGACCCATTTGGAAAAACGTAACAGAACTATGATTTTGGCATCGTACATTTTTTTGATTTCCTTTTCTATCAGGGGGATTAACTTAGGATTGATTCTCCTAAGTTTCTGTCTGAATGGTTTTTTATCTTCTTTTATTGGAATCCTATGTTGTATGATGCTGGTATCATAAGCTTTCAAATCCTCATAACCCCAGGCAAAGACATCTAAATATTATTTGAACAACTCAATGTACTTGAGTTTTTGCTCAGGGGGTAATGATTTGGACAATTTGACCATCCTGGGTTTCTCTTCGGTCCCTATATTACAATCTTCTACTTCTTGTGCACTGGATTCTATTTTCGGTTTTTTGGCTACATCGTTAAAATCAAACAAGTCCTCTAAAGGAACTAGACCCCTCGGTAAAACGTTACTTTTCAACTGCAGAACATCAGTCTCCATCTCGTCATCGCCTAACTCTCCTGAATCTACGCTATTTACACTATCATTTTCAAAATCAGATCTATTTACATTTTCATCTTCGTTCTCTAAATCTATATTGGTACATTCAAAATCATTTTTACACTGCAGAAAGTCTTCGATTTGATCATCATTACCAAACACTTGCCAGTACTTGATATTATCAGGAACGGTTGGTCTTCACTTCACCTCTACCGTGTATGGGTGAGTCGATTGGAAAGGAATCTTACATGTGGTTGCTGACGTAGCCAATCCGTTTGCCAAAATGTTTTGTCCCCTTGGCATTACCTGCAAATCAACTTCAGTGAAACATCTCAGGGCATCAAGAACAACATTCCTATAAGCTATAAGATGGGGATGTTTCATAGCATACTCACCTTTAATTTTCTTGATTATTAACTCAGAATCACCTCTTACCATAATCTGTTTGGCACCAACTCTTTTCAAAAGTTTCAGACCGAGCATCAAGGCTTCATACTCAAAGATATTGTTAGTGCATTGGAAATTTAATTTGTAAGAATGGTTTTATGAATACCTGGTTCTATGATTATGCAGCCAAACTCCTACTCCAGCTCCTTCTTTGCTTACTTCTCCATCAAAATCCATGCTCCAAAACTCTGCCAGTAATTCTTCAGTTATCACATTTTTCTTTCTTTCTACCTCAATGATTTCTTGGCCTTCATCCGGACCAGATGTATCTTCTCCCAGTCGAGTGATTTGTTCCTTCGTGTCACCATCATTATACAGGATAAAAGAATCCAAGTCATAATGTGAGGAGCAAAGAGGATAATTGTGCGGTTTTTCTTTGCTACTAACCATGTATTTCATCAATGTTTCTCTGTATAGCCTTCTTTGTTGCCCGAAAAATGGGATAGTGGCATATGACATATCCAACTGCAGGGTCCCTCTCAATTTAGCCCCCCAAGATTGGGATAGAAACATTTTGTACTTCGGGGGGATGTCTGCAACTACTACATCCATGACCATGCTCTTTGCAGGAATCTGAACCAGGGCGATACACAGGTCTTTGATCAAACCAATACATCTAACTTTACTGAAGTCAAATGAGTGTAAATCTTTGTAAGGTCTAGTGACCTCCAGTCCCAGTTTCTCCATCACTACTTTAGGCATCAGATTATGGGAAGCACCTGAATCCAGCATAGCATTATGCAGGATTAGGTCATGTATATTTAGACTGATGTAAAAAGGAGCGACATCACCATTATTGGTTTGGCCCTCTACTTCAGGTCCGAACAGAAGTTCAAGTTGATCATATGTAAGGTTCACGGTGTCTGAATGATTTGTTGATCCAACGGTTCAGGCTTTAGTACCTATATCAGGTTCAATGGTCAGTGCTTTAATCACTTGTGAACGATAAGCGTCTTTGTTCATCAATTCGGAAAGTGGAATGGGAATTTTTACTTTGGCTAATTCCCCTTTGAGGTTGGAAGGTATAGGGACTCTGCTTTGGCTCATCAATTATGGTTTGTCTACCACATTCTTCTGTCCAGAAGTATTTGGTTGATTAGTTGATGAAACCTCAGGCTGTGGCAATATTTTTAGAATAGTAAGGTTTCTTTTCACGGGAACTTCGGCAGTACTCTTCTCAGTAATCTTCTCGACAGATGGCTCAAAGGCTTTCTTGGTTTCGACTGCCTTCTTTGTTTCAATCGTCTTTTTTGGGGAACTCCCTTCTGTCTTTTTACTCCGCAGATTGTAATGTCGGTGTACCTCCAAAATGGCATTTTCGAATGCCTGTTGTTCAGCATCTTCAGCTTCTTCACTTACTTTTTTTTGATTGAGGAGAAAAAGTTCTTGCTCTTCTTGGGTGAGGAAAATAGCTTTGTTATCATGAATTCCCATGAGATTTATGTGGGTATCCTCTAGTTCCTCAATCACTTCCTCTCCTTCATCAGCATAATTTTCTTGTAGGGGAGGTCTGATCTGTTGATCCGGACCTCTCTTCTCTCTTTGATCCCTAGGATCTCTCTGTCTGATTTGGGGAGGGTTTCTTCTGAAGTTGGGATTCTGAATTTGAGGAGCTAGTGGGTTTTCTCTCGGAGGATTTCTTTCTGATATTGTAAGTCTTTCCATCATTCTTTCCATTGCTCTGGCCAAGGAATCCAATTTGGAATCGGAGGTTGACGTGGAAGGTTCCTCTATAATTGTGACTCTCGTCTCTGACCTCTGTCGTGCCCTTTTTGCCAACAAATTGGCCTCCACACTTATTGCGCTTTTCTGCATGTCTTCCAAGGTGGTAGAATTTCTTTCTCTTAGTTGGTACGACATGTCGGTGTCAAAAACATCAGGAAATTTTATCAATTCCAAACCCTATGGAGGTTTGATTTTGGCTGGGATTGCATTGTACAGGTTATTCAAACGAGTGCAGTAATCTTGTACTATCTCACCTTGATTTCTTCTAATATTTTCATATTCTGACAATATTTGGAGAGGGTTTTTCTTTACCTCCCATATGTCTAGAAAACTCCTTTGAAATGCGGTAAGGTCAAGGATTGAGGTGGCACGTAAACCTTTATACCATTTCTTAATGTCACCTGTCAAACTTTGGGCAAACAATCTCATTTGAACGTCAGCCTCATCTACTTCGTGCAGGTCAAAATAATCATTCATTTTATCAACGTGTTGTTGGGCGTTCATAGGTCCTTTTCCATCAAACTGTGGGAGTCTTGTTTGATAATGTTGGGGCATAGCATGAAGAGGCGTGGCCAACACCAAGGGATCATATCTAGCTGCCATGATAGGTGGAGGAGGTGGGATAACAAGATGGACGATAGGCGAGGTAGCGACTGAAGACAAAGATGAGGAGGGATTGGATAGCACTGAGGGAGTGGTTTGAGGTTTAGCAGCGAGAGAAAAAAATTCAAGAGTCCGGGGTTGAAAAACGGTAGGGTCCAAAATGATCTCAGTCACAAAACTATCGGATCTTGTCCTAACCAGGCTCTGTTCGGAAAAGGTGTCGAAGTCAGGGTTTTGAAAGGTAACGAGCTCCCCTGAAAAGGAAAAGGACTTATGAAAGGGAATATGACTTACTGAGCCTTCAACTACGGTCTTTTTCCTGAGCAACTGTTCTGGGTTATCTATTACTATCGCAGGTACTGGGTCTGGATGAGATCGAGTATAAACTTTCTTGGGAGCCAGATTTCCTTTTGATTTTTATATATATACTTTTTAGTTTTATGAGTCCAAAAATAATATGTACAAATTTTAATCAACCTCTAAACATTACTTTCTTCTCAAATTTGCAATATTTTAGGAAAAAACTTTTCTTCTAGGGACAAGAAAATGTGGAGCTATAAATTTTAGTTATGTTTTGTTCCCCAGTGGAGTCGCCACTATGTTAGCACTCTGTAAATTTCCTAGAGGTTGTTCAAAAGAAGAAATCTATGAGGGTTAACTTTATCCAACCGCTTTTGAAGCTGGGATCTAGCCCTTCCAACTTCAGAGAGGGATCTCTCTATATGATTTAGGTATGTTTCGAATTTCAAAATATTAGGCTAGGTAAACAAATAGGTTGATTTTGTTGATGTAATGTTTGTCGGGTTGGTTGAGATAGTTTACACATCCATTGGGCTATGGGCTCCGTGTTGTAAAGATGAAATCCAAACCATAAAAAAACAAAGGAACGTTTCACAAGGCGAGATAATATAATCACTGGATTCTTTAGTAGCATAAGTGAGGAACAAAAGAAAAGATGAGAAAGATAATTACAACAAAGAAGTAATTAAGAATTTCTTTATTGTAAAATGAGAAGATAAAACACTTAAATCTTTCGAGTCAAAAACAGGGTATACTAGATAAATCCTGCAACGTCCGTTACTTCCAAAGATTAGATTTAGAAAATAGTATGATAAGTAAGTGAGAATAACATTTAACTTAGATAGAACAACATCACCAGTGAATACACGCAAGAATCCTGTAAAAGTGCCTCTTTGTATTAATGGAAGATCTCTTAAAAAATATTATAGTCTAATATCTTGCAGGGTGTGAAGATCAACAACCCTCAATACTTCGAAAGATGAAGTATTTATAATTCAAAATTACAAACCATCCTTTCATCAAACACTGGGATGTGCTAAATCTATTTTTAGCCTGACTAACTTAACAAATTACAAAAATCTAGGAACTGCTTGATGATGTGTTGTAACTGCATGTTGATTTCTGGGTGGGCCATTGGTGAGGCCTCTGCATGACCTCATATGACTGAACAAATGACTGGGCTAGGACAGCTCATCAGCTACTCGATCAGATCATAGAGTTCCTCCCATCGAAGATGTCTGGGCACGTTGACTTTGAGTAGCCTTCGATAAACTTCGTCCATTTCTGTGTACTTGGTGAAGGTAGGTTTGGTGATGAAGATGTATCGAATCTCATGTTGAATATTGATGTCCCACTAAAGTGCATCTAGAAACACCTTGCTAGTGATGCTGCCTTGAATTCCTGCAAACTTTGAACTATCCTTAGCCACATCGGCCAGTCTCTTTTTATAGTCTGGTGGTGTCATCAATTTGTCATTAATTACCTTCAGACTAGGAAGACCTTTCTTCTATAGAGACTTAATCTTACTAAAAAATCGTTGTACCCCTAGGTCCATGGCCTGAACCTTTTCTTCTAGCTAAAGCATTAATCCTCTCTTGGTCAAAACTCTTTTGACCTCAAGGATGGTCTATGTTCTATCTTCAATTCTTAGCTCTTCCAACTCCTCCCTGGTCTTAGAATTTAGGAACTTGATGATTTCGTTAGCCTATGTTGGCATATCTCCCAATTCTGATCTAATCTTCTCAATGGCCTGTTTTCTTCTCTGCACCAATTCATTCTGCTCAAACATGATCTGTATCATGGGCCATATCTCATTCATGGACTTGGTGATGTCTGTCCATACACTTTCTTTAACCTCAGCCAAAGTTTTACCTGCCACTATTTGCTTCCAGAGCTGTTGTAACTCTTGTTTGAGCTGGTCTGACACCTTCTTTTCCTTGGAGAGTCTGATCTGAAAGGAATATTTGAGTTCCTGAAGGTTCTCGATCTCCTTTTTGAGCCTGTTGATCTCTGTTCCTGCAAGTTCATCTTTTCCATAGACTTAGCCAATTCGGCTGTCTTTTCCAGAGATGTCAATGGATTTGTCCATGGGATTTCTGCTACCGATGTTGTGCTCACTCCTGAAAGTGGAACTACACTCAATGGAATGACTTCCATTGGCTTTAGTTGTTCTTTCTCTTTCACCAGCTTCTCCATCTCAACTTCCATTTCCTTTAGTTGTGCGTTCTGCTCCATAATTAGTTTGAGCATCTCATCTTTTTCTCCCTCCCTCTCTGTTACTTCCTTCGCCTACGAATCCTCTGTGGGCAAGAGTTTCAATTGTTTCCTTAAGGAGGCTATGTCTACATTTTTATTTTTAATCATCTCCTCGGATGCCTTCACGTTCGAGGGATCGTACCCGATCTTGAGGACCAATTCCTCCAAATTCTTGATTCTGTTGTCCTTGGCAAAGGATGATATCTTCTCTAACTTCAATTGTGTTTGAACGTTGTTCAAGGACACTTGCAAATTGGATGTAGTAGTGGAAGCATGCGCCCGTGTATAGAAAACCATTTCCCCTGTTTGTTTGTGCAGATCCATCTGATCGGCCAGATGCACATCTTTCGTCTAGAATTCAAAGGTGGCCCTTTTGTAATCAGTGATCACCTTTGGATCTGGCACCTATGCTTGAAGGAATGCCATATGCATTATGCCCTTCTCGGTTTCAAATGTCGATAGCATCCTATGTTGTGCAGTCGACGCCTGCTTCCAAAACTGGGTGCAGGTGTTGTTGGTCAAGGTCTGGTTCCTTTTCTTGATCAGCTGATATTTTTCAAAGATGCTCAGCTTCGGTCCTACCTTTCCTAGCTGGGTGGTCGATGGAGAATCTGTAGATTTCTTCAGCAACGCTGAGGTTATGATATGTTGGAGGCTTTCACTAAGGGGTGGCCTATCAACCTTGGTCACTGTAGTAGATGGGACTTCCTTTTCCCCAATCAGGTCAAGAGCTGAAATGGTTTTGGACCTCTTGATATGCAATTGGAATTCTTCTGACGACACCTTAGTGACAGGTGGAGATAAATCTTGCCTAGGCCTTTTCTCTTTCGGAACCTGTGGTGTGGTTGTTTGCGATACAGTGGCCGGGAGATCCTGCTATTCTTCTTCGACCAAAGTGTTAGGCTCCCATACTTTCTAGTTTGCAAATTTCTCGACTTTAGGCCTAGATTCGTGGACATATGGGATGTTCTTGTTTTTCACCCTCATCTCAGAGATAATCCCACATGGATCGTAATTCCATGGGAAACTCATGAAGAACTTCATTTCCTTCAGCAGCCTGTCTGCTTCTTCTCCAGCACCACGATTGTTGCAAATGAAAGAGCCAATCGGCCCTTTGATTCTAAGTTGTTTCTTTTTCTTTAGTGACATGAAGTGAATGTCATCAGAGTTTATCATCTGCCTTATGCACTTCAGGGAAAAAATTCTAACAGGCAGGTATTTGGGCAGCTTATACGGTGCCAACTCGCACCCATATACTCTGATCTCAGTGTGATTTTCGTATAAATACCAATCACCTGTATTTGTGTGATCCGAGAGATGCAGGATCCTCTGAACTTCACCATTTATCCTAGGCTCGGGCCTGTCGCTAAGCATACTTACCACTGGGTGGTAGAATTGATCGATGAATTCCTTGAAACTTAACTCTGTGGAGTTATACTTGAGCAAGGAGGCCCATGTGGTCACTACCTGGGTTCTACCATCTCCATCCATCTTCTGCATGGAAAAAGTAGATTTGTCTGCTTGGAAGAAGACAAACAAGTACGCCAGTATGGAAGAGAACTGAAACATGCATTCTGTGGTGAAATTTACAAACTATTCGTGAATATTGTTCGCCAGGAACGTGTTGAAGTCAAACTGGGTAATGGGATTGTCATCGGTGGAGAAAATAGATAAAAATCCTAGAATGGGTTCATCTACCCACTGATCTGAATAGTATCCCAACAAGGTGCATAGGGACGAGATGATCTGGTTTCCTTTGGTCGAAAACATGGAAGAAGGATAAGGGGGATTTGTGGAGGGAAATTGAGCGGATGGTGGGAGGAAAAGCTCAAATATTTGAGCTCTTTGAGGGAAGGTCATCTTCTGATATAATTCAGTGAGGATTTCCAGGTTAAAAGGTGATGCGGAGTCAACTCGGGGTATTTGCATCATTTGGTCAATGGTTTCAGGCGTGATAAGGAACAAAACTTCTCCAGATGAGGAAATGACGGCTCTTTGTTCAGGAATCTAGTGGACTTGGCACTTGAGGGAAAACTCTGGAAAAGGGTGAATCTAAGGAAAGAGATATAGGGGTAAGTTGGACTCCCAGAGTCCAATTTCGTCACTCTGGTCCAGGAAAACTTCATTGAGCCACGACTGAAGGTCTGTGAAATCAAAATGGCACTTTGTATCTGCTATTAAGCGATCTTTGTCGGCCAGTGGGATCCTGTCAAGGTCGACAAGAGGCGGGAGAAATGGATTCTCCTCTCCTTCTACTTGTTTTGACTTTGGAGCCATTACTGCAACAATACCTGCAAGAAAAACAACGTTAGCGGGGGCGACTGTGGATGGGGGAAACTAGTTGTAATGGAGGAGAAAACGGTGTTAATTTCTCTGGTGCGATGAATGGGTAAATGGTGAAAGTAGGGAGAATAAGGGTAGTTTTGAGTAAATGGGTGTCCATTGGGCGCGGGAGATAGGTCAGTTGGTTAACAGATAGGTTATCCAGTAATAAATGGCCAACGGATCACTTAAAGTGTGATATGGCAGGTGATGGTGACTGAGGGATATGGATGAGTGAAGTGGCGGTTACCAATTGGGGTAAAATCCTGATGAAGGGGCTTGCCACGAGTGAATGAGGGGGGAGGACTGTCAGAAATTAAAGGGATGTGACTCTTTTAGAAAGGTGGATGGTGACATCAAGAGGCGACGAAGGTATGTCAGACAGTAGGATATGGTGGGACTCGGGGCCATTAGATTGATGCCACATATAAAGGGGGCCTACCAAAGGAAATATTCCATTCCGGACCCCCCCCCCTTAGTTAAAAGTAGATCAGTCGGGGGGGTCCGAAAGACACCTAGAGTCGTTGATCTATGCACTTGTTTCTTGGCCGCAGATCTGTGCACGTTCTTTATCACACAGTTCAGACCCCCCCCCCCTCCATTAAAGGCAGAACAGATGGGGGGGTCCGTAATCCAATATTGGTCATATATCTACATGCTTAAACCTGAGCCGTCCAGATGCGCGCGGGTCTTATCAGCAATTTCGGACCCCCCCCCTTATGTTAAAGATAGAATGGTCAGGGGGGTCCGAAAATATCTGTCCATCGTAGATCTGGGTGCAATCATCCGAACCATTGATATATGAATGGAGCATAAGTGAGGGCGCGGAAAATACATGCGCCGAGAAACTTAGGATAAGTGCATTTCACGGGTTTTTCCCAAGGCTTTTCATGTCTACACCACCAAGGGGTTAGTCAAACAACCTTTTAGGTATCCAAATCATGGTGTAACATTGATCATCAAGCTGGTTTTATTGAAGTAAAGATACTAGCCTATATTCTAACCTAGTTTTCTATGACAATTAACCCAGATTAAACTGTTGGGTTAAGAATTTTACAATACCCTCAAGATTAGACAGTCTGGCCAAATTTATTCACTAATCTAACCTAGATACTTTGGCTAAGATTAAACTGTTTAGACAAACTCATTCACTAACCCTATCAACATCAATTTAAAAAATAACTTGTCCATGCTTGAGAGGTATGGACCAAGTTATTATTATTGCATGGGGATTTTATTGAAATTCTTTTATGCCCTCTTTTCTTTTTCTTTCTTTTCTCTTTTTCTTTT
>ML782955.1:367750-390474 GCA_009831015.1 Picea engelmannii | reverse complement strand
AAATTATTTGCAGAATGAAAAATCATTTGTCAACAAAAACACTAGAGAGAGATAAATATTCCAGTCACCAGTTGATCCTATAACTTATAGGGTGATAACAGTGCCATGCCCTTCAGACTAAAAAATGTTGGAGCCACCTTTCAATGCACAATGGCTGATGTCTTTCATCAACTTGTCCATATTATTCTCACATACTTGGATGATGTTACAACTCGTTCCAATAAATTTTCCCAACACCTCGAGTATCTAGAATCATCTTCAAACGATGTCATCAACAAAATACTCATTTAAACCTCCTCAAGTGCATTTTTTGCATCACCTTCGGGTGATTACTTAGATTTAGAGTATCCCAATAGGGAATCATCATGGACCCCCTCAAATTCCAAGCCACCAATGCCATCCCCCCTCCAAAAGACTTGTGCCAACTACAAATCCTTCAAGGAAAAGATAACTCCTTGTGTTGCTTTGTCCCTGATTAAACAACTTGCGTTCATGACTTCTTATGCCTCCAAGAAATCCCATTTCAATAGGACCAACAAGCTCAGCAAGATTTTGAGTTATTAAAAGAAACCATGTCTCAAGCCTCTTTGATCATTCCCCCCAACTTTTACAAGGACTACATCCTGTACCTTTTTTCCTTAGAAGTATCATTTGTAGAAGTCCTCATCCAGCAAGGAAAATATGGGCATGAATATGTCATTTATTATATTAGTAAAAACCTTTTTTGGCCACCTCTTAAGTACAACCATGAATTAAAAGTTTCCCTATTCATGGTCCTGGCAATCTAGAAGCTGTGCCACAAAAAAAAATTCCAAACCACCAAAGTCGTTGCAAACTCAAACCCCATGCAATACTTACTTAGTTTGTATCATATCAATGGGAAATCTGCTGAGTAGATCATGAAAATGCAGGAGTATGATTTAGATTTCACCACTCCTAAAATAAATAAATCACTTTCTCTTGCATAATTCATTATTGATTTACCTTATACCACCTCTGACACTCTAGTCAACCATAATTTCCTCAATGAACATTTATTCATCATCTCCTCCGATGACCCGTGATGGTGACATCCTAAATTACTTTCCCACTCAAAAATTTGGCCCATATCTCTCTTGAGATGATCATTGTTCGATCTTCCACCAATCCACATGTTATCTCCTCCTTAGAGAGGTCCTCTATCGTCGAGGAGTGGATATTGTCCTCCGTAGATCCCTCACCCTAGATCAGGAGAATGGGTCTTAAACGATGTCCACAATGATGCTTATGGTGAACAATTCTTGGGTATGTCTATTACCCAAAACTTCACCAGGGCTAGGTACTTCTGACCCACACTCTTTCATGATTGTATTCATGCATTCAAGAGATTTACTAAGTGCCAAGTCTATACACATAAAGTGTGTGCTCCATCAACACCTTTACACCTAGTCATTACAGTCGTCCCCTTTTGCAAGTGGGGAATCGGCTTCATGACATGTGCCCTTCTTCTATAAATGGCCACAAGTACATTGTCATAGCAGTTGAATACTTCACCAAAAAGGCCAAAGTCATGCTTATCTTCAACAATACAGTAGACACCATTGCCCACTTATTTTTCAACCATGTCATTTCTCGCTTTAGCATTCCCTTACAGTGAGTATTGAACCATGGAAAAATTTTGAAAACCAAGTATTTGTAGATTTATCATTGCATTTAGGATTTACTCATGAGTTTGCTTCACGATATTTCCCCCTATCCAATGGACAGGTAGAGGCCATCAACAAAGTTCTCAAAACCACGTTGTAGAAAATGGTGAACAAACACAAAACCAATTGGCACCACATGTTATTTTCCACACTATGTGGATATCGTATAGTGGTCAAAACTTCCACTAGATCATAACCCTTCCATCTCATCCATGGCATCGAGACAGTATTACCAATAGAGTGTGAGATCCCCACACTACGCACGATAGTTGAACTACTTCCTAATAGCACCACTCTTGAGCAATGTCTCATTTCCTTAGAGACCCTTGAAGAAGACAGAAGATCCTCCTTGCAAAACAATGAGGCTTCCAAAAAGCACTCCAAATCCACCTTCAATCATCATGTTAACCCTCTTTCCTTTAATGAGGGTGACATATTCCTAGTCTACGATATCGCCCATGATGCCCTGGGCCATGGAAAGTTAGAATCTCTTTTTCATGTCCCTTTCATCATCAAACACTACTTGGCCAAGGGAGAATACATCATACATATATTGTTTCTCACCTTGAAGGCTCTTTTCTCAAGGACCTTGTCAATGGGTTATACTTGAAGATTCTTTGCCCATAAAACTAGCCACACTATTTTCACGGATCTCTTCAATATACATGTTAGTTTCACTTTTGTATAGCTCGTGGTTTTTTTTCTAGTCTTCTTTCACATCTTAATTTCCTTTATATTTCTAATCTTTTCTCCTTGTGTTGTGGGTTATTTCACAACAACACCCCCAATTTTTTAAATTTTATGGGTCCCTAAAATATTTTTATCTTTTTTCTTTTACACCTATCTTTTACCCTACAAGACTTGCATCCTTACTTCTCTAAGACAACCTAAGATCAACTCAAATATATTTTGGGATCATGTTCATCGGAGTCCCCTTTTCATAAGTTAACTTAAACTTCGATCTTTGCACTCTGATGACTCCAGCTCTCACAGTGTTTTCCTTTCACAGAGCCCCAAGGCTAGTTGTGACATATCAAACGGCCACCTCCCCAAGTTTCATCCTGATATTGGACTATTGACTTCTTGTTTTATCTTCCTCCAATGGTTTGTTGTTACTTCTTTCGGGACATAACAATGTTTCTAAAGTATCGAAGGAATATTACTTTCGATACCTCCTCGCTAGAAGCCTTTTTAAGCCTCATCTTGTCAAACCCCGAAGAGAAAAATATGATGGCCTCTTGACCTATCTCACGTGTGTATCCCACACATTCTCCTATGCCAAAAGAACATTCTTCGATACCATTTTCATCGAAGCTCAAATATCTCCACATATTTCAAACCCCCAAGAGCCATTTACTAAAATCCTATACAGCACATAGTTTAGCACGCCTTTCTGAAAAGCAATGAATATGTTGTCAATACCTTCCCCTCAAGTTTTAGTTTTTCCCTCATCCTTATTACCCTGATGTCGATACCTCGATGAGTCCCACCTCTTTCTATATTACAATTTATTGATTGACACACCAGGCCCACCCACTGGTCCACATACAAAGGAATATGCCTTCGACACCTTTCCCTTTGGAGTTTGAAAAAACCAGGATCTCTCATACTCTGAAGGCTCAACCCCGATAACAGTCTTATTCAAATATTTGGTTTATCACTTCCCCTGATGCCCAAATAAATGTGTCTATCCTTCTTAATAAGATTTAGTTATGGAAATGATGTTCATTAATGGGAAAATTTAAGATCGGATTTAGCAAGATCCTCGTACACACCCGCATTATGGAATACTCGTGCTAGTTGGATGTGCATTGCAAGTTATAAAAAAACACCCTTTCAGAACACATCTTCCACCCTAAGATTTTGAAACACAGTCCACAAAGTTTTACTTTCATCTAGACTCCCTCACTTAATGTGATCGCCTTCTCTGCTACTGCAACTGCTTGTTTATCGGTAACCTTTGTTTTCTATTGCTTAACCAGTTTCTCATTATTACAACTAATGTGTTATACTTAAGATAAGTTGATATTCTTTTTAATGTGTTATTGAAGGTTAATTTGGTTATTCATCATGGTGAGCCAGAACCCCAAAAGATCTAGAATTTCAGTGTACTTCCAGGGGGCCACAAACCTCAAATCATCATCTCGATCAGTCAAAACTTTGGTGACTGACACAATTCCTCATATTAGTGAGGAATATTACCCTGGATTTGAAGAGATCTACAGGATATTCGACTCCACAAAGTTTCCTCAAGACAACGAAGTTTTCGAGGTGTACCAGAGTATCCTGAAAAGCGGTATCCACCTGGTAGCTTCCAGGAAATATCTATTCCCATACAACGAGGCAGCACAGTGGTGCCTCAAACAATTTGACATGTTCACGAAAAACATCCTGAGCAAGTAGGTGGTGCAAGTATCTTCTCTCAAACCAAAGGATATTATCTCCACATATCACCTTCCCACTCCCACTTTCTCATTGAATTAACCTTTCATAAACGGGTTCTCCCAAGAGAGCAAAGGACCGAAAAAACAGATGAAACACTGGTGGGTGGACAAAGATGAAACCCTTAAACAAGTTCAGAAATTGGTCCCCACCCATAGTCTTAAAACTCCTTACAAGTTGTTGGTGGCCATTATCTATCGTTTATACATGGAATAAAAGAGTACGCACTTCCAAATTGACTGGCTACCTTTGGCACACACTGTCGTTAGAACGAGACAAATCTTCAACTAGGTGGATATCCCAGCCTTTAACATATGCTTGCACGAAAAATAATCTCCTAGGTATGAGGAAGCCTTGTTTTTATATGTCTACTTATGTGATAGATGACATTTGTTCCTCAGTACAATTTCCCAAAATGGGATGGAATTGGGACCAAAGTTAGCCCCCCATTCATGTTTATTGCTCCCAATTATGGAGCATAAATTTCCGAAAACATTTTTATGAGATTTGCAATTTATTCCTTACCCCTCTACATTCTGTCCTTTTCAACTTCCCCGGACATAGGATATCCTTTGAAGTTTGAAATGGGATGAAAGGGTTGTCTAACTGGTTTTTCTACAAGTACTATTCAGCTATCACAGTTTATGGGACCACCAAGGCCCCACATCTCTTGCCATATTTTGTTCCAAACCAATTACTAATGAGGGAAATATCGTACCAAACTATGTGGTATGGCGTCACCAAACTTTTGCAAACCAGTAGTAAAAGATTATGGCCAATCTTCCCTCTCCACATTGGAATTTATTCCATCTCCAATGCTCAACATGCAAGGAAGGAAGCTGAGACCTTACAGGAGTTAATCATGTGATCGGGTGAGCCTAATGGCCATGATCCTCATCATTTGGCTATCATTCATGTCAGGTTTTTCAGCCTCACTCATCCAAATATTCACATTGTTGATTTTGAGGAGGATAAATTTAAAGGAGTACTCTTGTATGAAGTCTTGCACCAGTTTCCCCATGACGCTGCAAACAGAGAACTTGATCTCGAAAAATAAGAATTAAAGATGAAAAATTTATCCCAATTACAGAAGTTTTGTCAGCAAGAACAAGATATTAGCAATGCCAAAGAATAGGAGAACACCAAAAAACAAAAAATAGCTTGAGCAGAAAAGGATCCAAGAAGAGAAAGATTATCAAAGAAGACAGACTAAGGAGAAGATCAGGATAGAAAATGAGCATGCGGCAGATCAATTCGCTCTGTAGAAGAAAAAATAAGAAGATGTTAAAAAGTTGGCAGAGGAAAAGGAAGCTAAGAGGTTATATAATGAAGCACAAGCCAGGAAAGTAGCTGAAGAGGTAGAGGTGAAGTGATTGGCCGACGAGACAAAATCAAAGAGGAAAGTTGATGAGATTTTGAAGAAGAAATTAAACCAGACCCCAGGCACTCCGTCGACACTGAACCTAGGAATTGTGAATATACCTCCTCTGAAGTACACCCCCATAAGCTCCATACCAGGGGATTCCTCCCTCTCTTCCCAAGCTTTCAATTTTCAAGGATTTGTAGTCGTTATTGGAGACTACTACTTCGACAACAGAACTAGAATCATCAAGAAGAGATCAGTGAAAACAAAGAGAGGAGATGAAACCAAGTCTAAGTCGTATGCAGGAAATATATTAGAATGGAACGTTAGGATTGATCCTAAAGAGAACGTAGTTCAAACATATTCATCACTCAACATATTTGCATGATTAAATGCCTCCTCTATTCTGGAGGTAAATAATGCCCTGAACATTTCCAAGAACTGAGTAGTAGAGATGGAAACAGAGTTGAAAGGTGTAAAAGACCAATTCTCCTTAGATATATAGGAATTTTTCAAAGCAGTTGAAGATCTAAATTTAGGTAAGATATATAGGAATTCTCCTTAGATATATAGGCACAAAGAGGCCACTTCAACAAAGAGTTTGAAAAGAGGATGAAAATACTATGGGACACCCACAGGAACGAGTTAGAATTGGAAAGACATAAACTCAATTCCACTATGGAAGAGACTAGATCCTCGACATGTACAGTGGAGTCCATCAAAGAACAAGCATTGGCTTCCGGTGAAAATTTAGCAAAGGAAAGGAATGAGCTCCTTAATATGTTGATCAATATATGGGTGGAGCGGCAAGAACAACTGAATTTGTAGAACACTTTGATAGAGACTCAAGGAAGATATCAGGAAGCTAGCGAGGCTTTTGAGGAGATGGTTAATTGGTAGGACGTACACCAACCTCCACCTACCTCCCTACCAGTATATTTGAAAAGAGAAAGACTCAAGTACCGAATGATTTTCGACACCAGAAAGTCTCTCTTCATAAGTGTCTACTCCACCCAAGGAGTAGTTGCTAACACATGTGCACAACTATGGAAAGAAGATAATGATCTCATCGCAGATGTAGGAGTATAGCCACTGCAGTCTACAGATGAAACGACTTTTGTCAGCACCAAAGAAATTGAAGTGGAAGATATAAAGAAATCCAGTTAGGTGATCATTTAGGATCTCATATTATTTGAAGAAAAACAATTGAAGAATATTTGTTTTTTCCTACCCGGTTCTCCCGTAAGATTCAATCCTTTGTAAAATCCACAGTGGATCAGTTATGCCAAGAAGTATCCGCAAAAGTCTATAACGAAGAATCGGTCTTAGAGAGATTGAAATCAAGAAAACTAGAGAGAAATTTAAACGACTACTCCACTTGGAAATAACATCAAGACCAACAACAGGAGTGGACCACGTCATGATTACAGAATTCCACATTCCTTTCCATATGTTGTTTTATTATGATATTGTAATCTTTTATGGAATATGAAAATTATGTTTTTAAAATGGCCCATTTTTTTTTATTACCAAGAATAACAATTGTAAGCATTTGCCCCTCACTATATAAAGGGAGCGTTGCCCATTTGAAAGGGATTTTGGTTTTTGGAAGATAACATGACGGTATTTTTACTGCAAGATAATTTGAATCCAAGAGACATTCTGAAATTCAATATTATGGTACTGATGTGCATGAATGAGATTATTTTGTTTATGCATCTCTTTTTGTAGTCTGTGAATGTTAGTTGATGAATTAATTCTAAATTAATGTTTGCAATTTGCATTTATCATGGTTTTCTGGATGAGTACAACAAATAGTATAATGTCGTTAAATTTATCAATTCTTTATTTCTAACAGATTATGCTATCAAATTTATGTTTCACTCGTGTTATGAATTTTATTCTACTCAAGTAATGTGCATTATTCACTGTATTCATTTATTATTTTAGTTTTCTCCTTATCACGATATATTAATTTAAATAGTATTAGTTTAGAGACTGCATCTTAGAATAATAATCATATCTCTTAGTTTAGTTTTAGTTGGTTATGTTTACTTATTTTATCTTACGTCTTTTTTAATTCATCTGATAATCTTTGGTTCTCAGATTCATATTTTAGTTAGTTGGTAACGAGGTGAAAATTTGGTCGGAAGCTCTACTCCAAACGAGAGTGGGTATAATTGGGACCTGCCACTAGGCATTTTCCCTCAACTGATTTAACGGGTCATTTTGGCATGTCAACAGAAATGGTGCTAGAAGGAGGGCCACAAAACTAAATGGCTACAAATAAAAATTTGAATTCCTCCCATTCTTCTCCACAAGTGAGTTTTTCCTCCATGACTGATTCCCATCAAATTTACTACGGACATAACGGCTTCCCTTCAGAATATATGGTGAACACTCCAGCTCAGTTCATCACTCACCACATTCCCTCTCGTCCCGAAACATCTTCCTCGTCTCCTCAACCTCATATATTGACTATCCTGTAGATCGAATCTATAGTCAGGCACACGACCAAACAAACCAGACGTGAACTGACTAGACAATGTAGCACATAGACCAGACAGTTTCCCTTAGATTACTTTTTTCCTAAAAATCAGGAAGACCTTCGACATTCAGATACCTATTTCACTAACCCTTCTTCCTATCAATAAAACAATACGTTTGGGACCCCTGAATATCACGTTCCTGAAAGTACTTCTGATTTCCTTGAGGTTTCAGAATTTAATATTGAGTATCATATACTCACCGATGGAGTAGGAGGTAGACCACCCTCACCTCTCGAATCCCCCCCTCACACCCCCAGAAATGAGTCAGAGGACAATTCCAAAGAAGGGGATGGATTTGATAGTGAATTCGAATATAACCTCTACCAGGTCGGTGTATATCATCCCCTAAACATGGTTGGAGAAAATGAAAACCAAAATCTTCCCCCCTACCAGCCTTGGTTGTTTGTTGATGCGGTCGGTGTACCAAGAGTTCACCATGACATGCCGAGACACCCTGAGAAATTCCTTCCTAAATTTGACCCCGACAAAAAGGATTCAACCAATATCCATATTAAGAAATTTGTGTTGGCTATTAGGCTACAAAGCATACGCCGCGAAGACATCATATGTCATATGTTTCCCATTATCTTCGAAGAAAAAGCGTCGTCATGGTATTTCTCTCTAGAAAAAGCATCCATTTTGAAATGGAGAACTTTTGAAAACTCTTTGCTCCAAAAATTTGGGGAAAATAAAACACCAGTCACCCGGGTTCTAGAACTATGAAGAGTCAAGATGGATTCGAAAGAGTTAGTTACTGATTACGATCAACGGTTCCTCACTTTGATAAAATGAATCTGAAGGGCATAAAAACCTGTTGAATATGTCACTATTGAATTGTATACCTCTGGTTTACCCATTTCCATGGCCATGTATGTAAAAAATTCTGAAAATGATACTCTAGAAGAAGCTTTCCAAGAAGCCCTTAAATTTGAAAAAAAATTATTGAGTTTAAAAGACAATTCCAAATCAGAACCATCTAAAGATAAACGTAAAAGTAAAATATATGCATCTAGTTTGGGTGAAGATAAAAATCCCTCTGGTTCGATGGTTATGGAATCTCTTCAAAGAGACATCAAAAATCTATCCAACGACTTGGTTGACCTAAAAAGGGGTAGTGGAGAGGGATCTTCCAATCAAAAAATATTTTTTAAGTACCCCCCCAAGAAAGATAGTAACACTCCCCCAACCAACAAAACCAACCCCTCTCAGATGGAAGGCATAAATATGGAGGATTTTGTCCAGGCCCTTCAAACTTGAGCAACAGAGAATGTGATTGAAACCACTGATGAGGGAGATGCAGGTCATGAATAGAAAGAACAACCCCAGGAGTCTCACAAGCCGGTTGAACAACAGTTAAACTCATTTTGGGACATATATTCTGGAGAATATATAATAGTATTACATGCAAATTTATCAAAACTCATACCATTATCCATCAAACAAACTTGGGTCCATTACCCAAACCTGGGTTCTCCAGCTTCACATGGCCATAACTCTCTAACCGTGAGGAGTTATGTGACGTTCCACATACCAAAGGAAATGGCGTGACAAGAACTATGCATCTAGGATAGTTTCACTGACAAATTCACTATCCTTCATCTCATTATTCCACCATTAAGCATGGGTTCTCTCACTCCGCAAAGCGTCTTCCCGTGAGGGATTTCACCATAAGGGGACCACTTTGGAGTTCATCCATCTTTACTTCTTATCAACCATGACAAGACAATAATGAGTCATCTTTACATAAAAAAACTTGGGTTCAGTACCCAAACCTCTGTGTTACTGGGATTTCTTTAAGGGTTGACATCAATGACAACCAACCTTAATCAACAGGCATGCCCTTTAAATTCTGTGAGAATCTTGACATCAAACCCGAACCATCTAACATTCAAATCATCCAGTTAGACATAACTAAAGTTAAGGTGATTGGAGAATTGAAAAAGGTTTTGATCATGACGTTTGTTAACCCTAAAGTTCATCAGACCATTGATATAATAGTAGTAGACATTCCATATAATTATGGCATTCTCTTAAGCTGAGATTGGTCGGCCATGTTAAATGGCTACTTTGATACCGACTGCTCCCATTTATGGCTCCCTTTCAATGGTAAAATGAACCAAATCAAGATCAACAGAGAAAGGTGTATGAAACATGTTTTTACTAATTTGAATGATCTGAATCAACCGGTGATGTTCATGTTGATGCTCAAAAGCACAACATAGGGTACCTGCTTGCAAATGGTTGCAAATGCCTAATACTTATTATTTAACTATATCTAATAATATATTAATAGGTGGTACCCCTAGTGAAACTTGTGTGACTATTATGAAGAAACAAAAGTTATGTTTTACATGCTTATGAGTTGGATGAGATGAGACCTACAGTTTATTTGCGTTTAAAATATCTTTCGGAATGATTAATCAAATATGATGATAAATGTGATATGATTTAAAAGGGAATGGTATTGTTTTATATAACATTCGCAAGTATTATTATGTTACATTTATTTTGAGACAGGACCCAAACTCCATGCTTAAGTTATATGTGTGATATGGTCACTTCATACCAAAAGGGTATATGCATTGTTTGAATTGAAATCCATGTTTGAATATGTTATCCACAGCAAAATATTTGAGTTATGTCACATTGGAGGTTATAAACAATTGTTGTGCGCATTGGTTTAATTGCAAGATTAGTTGTATCCCTAGCAAATTGTTCTATGTGAAATGGGGTAGTGATAAGGGTTGGCGCATTGATAAATTGCAACATATGGAAAATTTGGTATAGTTGGTTGCATTAATCGATCTATATGTTAAGAGTGGACTTGTCTTGTACTAGCCATGAATGAAATGTGAAGGGAGAAGCAACGTGTAGTAAATGCACATCACTCAAACTCACCTCGACCCCACCACCCTAGTCATTCTTACATTTCGCTTTGTCCGTTGTTGTTGATCCGATTTTATCGGTTGTGGAGGAGGTATACAAGTTGGTATTTTCTTCTTAGGCAATTTTTTGCATAGGTATGGGGTTTTCTTGCTTTTTCATCCATGAACAATTTTTCTTCTCTTTAAGTCAATAGTTGGCTCTTGTTTGCAAACGGTCTATGTATTTCGACTGTGTGTTGGTTGATTTTCAAGTTTTGTTTTCCTATGGTGGTTGTTGTACTGAGACCATTAGCATTAAAAGAGTTGTGGGTGTATTTTACTGGTGTAGTTGTTTGCATTTTTTCTATGAAAAGAATGTGGTTGGGGACTCTTGGGCATGCTTTGCCTCTGGTCCCTTGTTTTGGTTTTTCTTCCCTATTCGAAAATGGGCTCTCTTTGTCTCTTGCATGTGGGATTTTGCGGACACTATACCTGTATGTTAAGATTGTTAGTCTTCGTGGCTAATATGCCCGCGCATAGTCCCAACTTTGTGAGTATTAATGTGGAATATTGTGAGTGGAGCAATATTGTTCCGTGATCTTTTTGGGCCAAACCCTCAGGTCGTCAACCCGCTTTCTTCTGCAACCTACTATCCATTGTTGCATTGAACCCTATGCATTATCATGGAAGTGTTTCTTACTCAGGATTTTATGGAAAGCACTATTTTGTGCTCTTTTGTTTGGGCCCGGGTTTTGATTGGTCATTGCTATCCAAGTATGAGGAAGTATTGGTCATTTGCTATCCAAGTATGAGGAAGTATGAGTATGTCCATATGAAGTTATGAAGTTGATAGAAATGTGTGAATTATTGTTCTAATATAAACTTGTCATGTTTTATTGTAATTACAAAAGGAATATGTTTATAAGTTATGTGGGCTTTAAGGACTTTGTTGATTTTGATATTATGGTTGTAGCATGTCCACTTCAAAATTGTTGTTGTATTTCCTGTGGTGATTACGATGTTGTTCATTTTTCAATTCCGTTATATACAGGAAGTATTGTTATTATGGTTATTTTTTCTGGGCAATTGGTTACTGTGTCATACAGTTCTAAGGAAAGTAATCATTTTTGTGAAGCAAGCACCATTTTTGAGTTATTTTTATGGAAACAGAGTATTGTTTAAATTTTAAATTTTTGAACAGTAAGAAAGTTTGATTGAAAATTGATATCAGAGATGGCAGGGTTGATGTATCATTTGAACAGAATCCATGAGATCCCCCCCCCCCCCATGTTACCCTTTTTTCACTAAATACACCCTCTTCACGATCTCAATTTCACTTATTCATTTCATGTTCTGTGATATTTGTTTTGAAGAGGAGTTTGTGTGGAAATGAAAGGAGGTTGATAGTGGAAAGGGTTGAGGACTGATGTTCTAGATATTTTTTTAAAATACACAGTTGATTGTTTTATTAATTTTTTGAATAGTATTTGTATATTAATTCCCCTCCATGATATCATTTTTCATTAAATAAAATCCCTCCATATTTCCCATGAGCCCTATCAATTCCTTGTTCATGTGGAAATTAATAAATGACATGTTATGGATGGATTGCATGTGTCTCATAGTAAATTCTAGAGCCAACTATTGATTTATGTAAACAAAGTTTCATGTATGGTTTATTAAGAACTTCATGACTATAAAATTGTTGCTACAAGATGAGTTTTTTTAGTAGAGGTAGCAATGGCCAAAATAACAAAGGCAGAGGTGACTGGCAGTGAGACCATAGAAGGCCTCGATTTTCTATTCATTTTGATGTTGATCCACAAAAGTTGAACTAGTTGTTCCAAGATAGGATTTTTAATTTGGTTGGCCATGGTATCTTCCATCCCCGACCAGAGAGGCCCCCTTTTCAGCCTCCTAAGAATTTCCTTAGCATTCTCGTTCCTCCACATGTGTCATTGCAGCCTGAAGTTCCCACTAATGACGGTTGGCAATAAATTTTCCACCATCCTATCTCTCACCAGCGTGGTTGGCCCATTGTTTCATTGCCTCTACCACCACCAATTAATCCCAATGTTCAAATTGCTCCTGATGTTTCTCCAATACAATCCTCACACGCTAGAAAGATATTAAAAACTTATATCTCACAACATGTGCAAGATAAAGGAAAAGCAACGGCCTCCCCCTCTAGTCCATCAACTGAGTCCTCTAAATTTGTGTCTTCATGCCTCCACCTCAAGGATGATTTCTCCCATGTTATCAGCGAAATACAGCCTCAAAGGTCTAACCAACCAAGGGCCACTCAAGAAAAGTTAGTTGGAAACACCAATGAGAAGAGAAAATATGCCTCGCAAAGCAGCAAATATGGGTTCTAAATGTTTTTTTCTTATCATGATTTTCAGTGATGAGGACAGTGTTTAATGGTTTTTAGTATGTTTTGGACAGCAAGCCTTATTTTTGGATATTTTGTGGATAATGTGAATATATTCTTTTTGGGATCTGATATAAATTAAGGTTGATATTTAATATTCAGTTAAAGTGATATCCATAGGGGTTACAAGGGTGTTATATGGTCTAAATGATTACTTTTTTTATACTTTTCATTTGATGGCAACAAGAAGAAATGATGGGAGTCACAAGGGGTCCCACCTATTTAGTCAATATTAATTAAGACCCTTATTTATATATTATTATTATTTATTTCTCCTAAACTAATTTGTTAGGTCAATTTGACTTAGCTAAAGAAAGTAGTTGAACTACTTCAACTGATTGGGAAAGAATAAAAGATCAATTGTATGAAGAGACAAGGGAGAATAGAAGGAGAGAAAAACAAGACTAAGAGTCTCATTGTAGACAGCAAGGTTCAAGACTGAATTATACTTTTCAACCGCTTGTTTTAGAGATTCAAAATAGCAGCAATTTGTGTCAAGTTGATTTGGATCATTGATTTCGGTTTTATTTTATTGCCGGAGTCTTTTTGTATGGTTCCCATCGGAGATATCTAAATTTGACTTTGGTTCATACCCTCGCAGGGGTTTGTAAAGAGAAATACACTTTTGGTATCTCAGAATGAAATAAAATCATATTGTTGTTATGTCTCATACTTATGTTTTCAGACTTTTGCAGAAACTTTAAAAACAAGGAATGAAACGAGTTCTTAAAAATACCCAAGAAAAAATATTCTCAGAAACCCTAGAGTTCCCCAGTATCGTCGCCAATTCTGTTGTGGGTGGGAAATCCCTCCTATGGACTAGGACTAAGGGTTTTATTATGCATGCAAAAATGACCTAAAGATTCTTACTTTTTACCATCATCCCATGCCTAACCCCCCATTACTCATATGTAAATACAAGGCTCAAGAGATTAAGTTGACGTACCTTATTTTTCGTGTTTGATGTCGATCCCTTTTCGCGCTTGGTCATTCTTTGACTGCAACTCTCCTCCCAATGCTGACCTTCATTCACTAAAGAAAAAAAAATAACTCCACATGCATTTGATCTATGAACTAACGGGTTAGAGATTTAATCAATCATACAATCAATATCCCAATAATGACAATCTTATATGGCGGGATGGGAAAAGCAATTATTTTATTAACTTCACAATGATACCTTACAATGATAAAGTTGGCTACTGCTCCTCGATCCTGGTCCTGTGCTCTTCTTCCACTATCTTCCAACTGCTTTGATCTATACTTCTCTTTGCACAAGGATGGCTAAAGGTTGGGACAAAGGGAATGCTTAATTGGGTATAGTTTCATTACTATGATTCTCCTCCTTTCAAATGGGACCCCTACCCCTTCTTTTATAGGTTAGAAGGAGCTAGGTATTTTGTCGAATCTCAGGAGGAGCGCACAGTAGAAGAAAATAGATCTCAGGCGTCAGATCTGACCTCGAAGACCGACCGTCGTTGGATCCATAAGAAGGAGAACGGTCTTCACGTGCAAGATGAAGCGGGCCTACAAAATCCCGAAAGTAGGAGGATCGTCCATCTTCAAGAAGGACACGTGGCAAGCGACTAGAATTTTGTTGACCTACACATTGTATGAGTCAACGAAACATGGTGTGGGAACTTGTGATATGTGAAATATCAAGAATTGATCTAGACCTTTGGATCGAGGTATGTTGTGGAACGTTCGATGCAGAGGGCACATGGGGAGTGATTAGCATTTCGCTGACTGGAAAGTCAAATAAAGGAGGTGCTCTATCCTATGAAAGTGCGAAATGTGAAACCACGACTTAATATGAGTCGTTGATCAAAGGGAGATCGTGGACCGTTGATCAAGCATGACGAAGGCCCGTGAAGTTGCAAAATCGCGATAAGATCTTGACCGTTGATCCAAGAGGGACATGTGGCGAGAGATTAACTTTTCGCTGACTGGAAAGTCAAAGGAAGGAAATACTCTAGCCTTGCAAATCGCAATATTCGAAATCGCAATAAGGTCTGTCCCGTGGTCATAGAAAAGGTCACATCATCGAAGGATTAATGGAAGGAGCTAATTTCTAAGCTCCATTTCGGGGATCGCAACTTGGAGTGTCGAGACCCTTCATCACAGGAATCGTGATATGCGATATCATGAAAAGATATGGACTATTGAATCATCAAGATTGTGGACCATTGATCTGACTCCATTTAAGAGTTTCAAATACCGAGAGTTGGAGGTGTCAAGGACACTCATGACAAGAATGTTGAAACGTGAAATCGCGAAGCACCTTTTGGCACAGCCTGTGGTCACTGTCGGTGGTCACATGAGAGGGAGGAGCTAGCGGAGCTAAGATCCATTTTGGGGATCACAACTTGGAGCGTCGAGACCCTTCGATAGAGGATTATCGAAATGTGAAATGAAAAACGCATCTTGATTACACCCATGGTCACAGACAGTGGGCATATGGGATAAACGCGAGACCCTGTGGATTTAATCCAACGATGATGGTTATTTGAGCATCTGATCGAAGGGCTACTGTTGATCTTTATGATTAACTATTCAGTTACGATTCAGTTAGCAGAATCGAATCATGGTTCCTGGATGGTTGGCGATTAAGTGGGTGAAGCGTTTTTGTCCTAGGTATTCAAGGTGTAACTGAATTTGTGTGAAGTGCATAAAAGAAAGACGGAGTGACTGTGAATTGTTGGTTGTTCTGAATGAAAAATGAGTTGAACTATAAGAAAGGGAAAATTACAGTATGTGCAGTGTGAGACCGACAGTATGCGCAGTGTGAGATAAAACTCAGAGATGAGTAACAGATGTTGAATAGATAGAAGCAAGAGCAGAATTGCAGAATAGCTTGAAGCAGAGCAGAATTGTAGAACAGATAGAAGCATAGAAGAATTGAAAGACATAAGAGAAGTGGTAAGAATTGAAACACCTGCGTTGTTGGTTATTCAATCATTTTACTTATAATCAGTGAGGTAGGGTGGTGATAGGGAGGATTGTGGTCCTCTGATATTCGAGTTGGTGCTTGAATATTGGGAGTTGTAGCTTCCATCTAGTTGTGGCTAGAAAACAGGGTGGCAGGGTGGTGCTTGGGAAAACACAGAGTTTTATGTATGCAAGTTGGTGTTTCAATCGATGTTGGAACACTCAGGGAATTGGTGCTTCCTTCTAGTCAGTGCTAGAGAAACTAGAGAGTTGGTGCTCTCAACAAGTTGGAGCTTGTAAAACAGAGGTAGTAGCCTCACTTTGAGTTGGTGCTCAAACATAGATGATGTACAGAACTTAAAAGACTTCCTATCATTTCGAAGAAGAAGAGGTTTTATCCCTTTATGGGTTTCCTCGTGAAAATTTGTCTCTGTGTATATCTTATGTGTGATTGATGCTCATTATTTATGTTGTTCATATGATGTATAATATTGATGGTCACTTGATGAAATATTAAAAATGGTTTAATAGACTTAAAATTGTTTAAGCATAGTAACAACTGATTCACCCCCCCCTCTCAGTTGTCTTAGTAATTTCAACATTCTCATCATGGCCCATACTTGTAGCCAAGACTTGGAAGCTCGCTTCAATACCTTGCAATCTAATTTCACAGCGACCCAACAAGAAGTGAGACAGCTTAATGCCAATATTTCCACCATCAATCAAAACATGCATTCCTCCATCGCTGCATCAATCATTGAACTCAAGGAAGACCTCAAAAAATACATGACTACCCATCTTGAATATGGTGTTTCAACGATCTGTACCAAGCTGCATATCCCCCTTTATCTGACCCACCTTTGCATATTGAAGCTGAAACTTCCCCTCATTCTCATAATTTTTAGCCCCATTACTTTCAACGTGACCTACACCTTCTGCAGGTGGATGTGACCAAATTTGATGGCTCAGATCCCACTGGTTGGGTAACTCAAATGGAACATTATTTCTCTTTGTACGGAATTACAAATTATTTGGCCAAACTCCGGTATGGTATTCTCCATCTAGATCAAGAACGTTGGCAATGGTGGCAATGGAGAAAAACTTCCTGTCAAGGGCATATTGCTTGGCCACACTTTGTGGCAGATATTTATGAATGCTTTGACACTGACACCAACCATTTAGGCCATCTGACAAAGTTGAAACAATCTAGAATAGTGGAAGACTTTATAGCTGCTTTTGAGAGACTGGCTTTTCGTACAGAGGGCATGTCTGATGATTTTTTCAGAGAATCTTTTATCAGTGGTCTCAAGTATGAGATTCGTCCCCATGTCCTCATGGCTCATCCTTAGAGTTAGGTGGAGGCTGCTAAAAGAGATAAGGAAGCACAACAAGTTGTCTCTTCTCAAAACCAAAAACCCCCCTTTATTCCTCGCATTAAACCAGTAAATCCCACTACTCCTTCCGCTCCACTAAATATCCAAAAATTGACCAGGGTTGAAATGGTTGAACACCAACTCAAAGGCCTTTGTTATAATTGTGATGACAAATTTTTTTGGGCGATAAGTGTAAGGAAAAAAAACTTTTTATGGCCATCTCAGAGGATATTTCGGAAGAGGATATTGAAACTCCCCTTGTGTCTGAGTCACCTGAACCCACTGACATAACCCCTCCCTCATACCCTCCCAAAGTAGAACCGGTCATTTCCCTAAATTCTCTCACTAGCTTCTTTGCCCCCCAAACCCTCAAGCTAATTGGTTACATAAAGCATAGGAAGGTCATCATTCTGGTTGATAGTGGAAGCACCCATAATTTTATTCATCGTCACATTTCCCAAGAAACTCATTGTTATATCCATGGAGTCAATAATTTCTAAATCATGATTGTCAATGGCAGCTCCATGAAATGTGGAGGGTGTTGTGAAAATGTGTGTCTCCAAATTGGTGACTACCACCTGAAATCTCATATGTTTGCTATCGACATGGGCGGTTGTGACATTGTGTTGGGAGTAGACTGGCTTAGGACTTTGGGTCCCATTCTCATAGATTTTAAGGAATTAACCATGCAATTCAACCAGGAAGGCCAACAATATAAGTTCCAAGGCATCACCGTCGGTTCACCTGAGATCATTAGTTCCCATTACATGGAAAAGCTTCTCAAAAAAGGTCATTCTAGCATTATTTCCCAACTCCATGCCTTACAAGAAACTGAGACACCCTATGTGCCTCAAGACCTCCAATCCATCCTCTCTAAACATCAACTGGTATTTTCCACTCCCCTGGGACTCCCTCCTTCCCATGGTGTTCACGATCATTCCATTCCCCTAATACCAAGAATCTTTCCTCCCAATATGCGTCCCTATCGCCACCCCTTTTCCCAAAAAAATGAAATTGAGAAAATGATTCAAGAACTGCTTAATGGAGGTGTTATCTTCCCTAGTATGAACCCCTACTCTTCTCCTGTGGTCATGGTCCTAAAGAAAGAAGGTTATTGGCACATGTTTCCTGACTTTCGCGCCCTCAAGAAACTCACCATTAAAGACAAATTTCTCATTCCTATCATTGATGACCTCTTGGATGAATTGAGTGGCACCCAGTTCTTTACTAAACTTTATCTTCATTCTGGCTACCACCAGATCTGTATGAAAGAGGCAGACATTACTAAGACTGCCTTTAGAACTCATGAGGGCCACTATGAGTTTTTGGGCATGCCCTTTGTCTTGCGTAATGCCCCCTCCACCTTCCAAAGCCTCATGAACCATGTCTTCCATCCTTTTCTCTATCATTTTGTCTTAGTTTTCTTTGATGATATCCTCATCTATAGCAAAACCTTTACAAACCATCTTGCTCATGTGGATCGAGTTCTCCATCTACTCTCTCAGCACCAACTTTTCCTAAAACAATCTAAATGTGATTTTGGCGCCTCGGAAGTTGAGTACTTGGGTCATCTTGTTGGAAAGGATGGCGTCAGGGTGGATCCTAAAAATATTGAAGCTATGAAGGACTGGACTCACCAAAATACTCTCAAAACCTTGCGTGGATTTTTGGGCTTAACAGGTTATTATAGCAAGTTTGTTAAGAATTATGGAAATATTGTGGCACCTCTCACTGCACTCATTAAAAAGAATTCTTTCACTTGGACTCCAGCAGCTGCTCAGGCCTTTCAAACCTTGAATATGGTCATGTGCACCACTCCAGTCCTGGCCCTTCTCGACTTGACGAAGACCTTTGTCCTGGAATGTGATGCTTCAGGGAAAGGCATTGGTGATGTCTCTATGCAAGAGGGTTGGCCTTTGGCCTTTACCAACAAACAACTGTCTGAATGAAATTTGGGAAAATCAATCTATGAAAAGGAAATGTTGTCTATTTTTCATATTGTTGATCTGTGGCGCCCTTATCTATTGGGGCAATTCTTCCAAATTAAGATAGATCATCAAAGCCTCAAGTAATTTATGGAATAACGCATTTCCTCCCTGGAGCAAAACAAATGGGTGACTAAGCTCTTTGGATATGATTATGAGATCATTTACAAGAAACAAAAAGACAATGTGGTTGCGGATGCACTTTCCCAAAAATATGAAGATGAAGGATCCCTTTTTTCTCTCTTCTTCATTGTACCAGATTGGCTCCAAGTCGTTCTCCAGGAATGGCTACACGATCCCAAAATTTTGCATCTGATACAACAATTGCATTCCAATTCTTCAGTCCCCCCAGGGTACTCTTGGCTCCATGATGAGCTTCGATACAAAGGTCATTTGTATTTAAGTAAACATTCAAAACTTAAAGCCACGGTACTTTTGGAGCTTCATGCTACACCCATAGCTGGACACTCCGAGTTTACCAAAACCTATGACAGGGTCAAACATTCTTTTTTCTGGGATGGTATGAAACAAGACATTCATATTTTCTTAGATGAATGTGATGTGTGTCAACGCAACAATGGAGAAATAGTCAAATCTCCTGGAACACTACAACCGCTTCCGATTCCACCTGTTATTTGGAGGGATATCTCTATGGATTTTATTACAGACTTACCTAAATCAGGAAATAAATCAGTCATCATGGTGGTAGTCGATATCCTTTCCAAGTATGCTCATTTATGTGCTCTTCAACTCCCATTTACAGCATCCATTGTGGCTCAACTTTTCATGGATCAGGTCTTCCAGCTTCATGGCATGCCGCATTCTATTGTTTTTTATCGCGACCCAACTTTCACTAGCAATTTTTGGCAAGAATTGTTCAAGCCTCAAGGCACCCAATTGCATCTCAGCACAGCTTATCATCTCGAGACTGATGGTCAAATTGAAGTTGTCAACAAGTGTTTGGAAACATATTTGAGGTGTTTTGCATCGAAAAATCAAAATCAGTGGGCTCAATGGTTATCCCTAGATGAATGATGGTACAACACTTCATACCATACATCTACCCGCATGACTCCTTTTGAAGCGATATATGGACAAAATCCACCTTCAGTTCTCTCATATTTACCAGGTGTCTCGAAGTTCCAGAAGATTTACCAAATGCTTACATTTTGAGAGGCTATTCTTCATACCCTTAAAGAAAATTTGGTCATGGCCCAGAATCACATGAAGCAACAAGCAGATCAAGATCACTCTAAACGTCAATTTACAGAATGGGGTCAGGTGTTTCTTCGACTACAACCTTACAAGAAAAATTCCCTCAAGGCCAACCATTTTTAGAAGTTGGCACCCAAATTTTATGGTGGCCATAAGGTGGCCTATCAATTATCTTTTCCCAACCATTCTAAGATACATCCTATTTTTCATGTTTCATGCTTAAAGAAGGTGATTGGAACTAAGTGACAAAGTCAAACCAACCTTCCCGAGTTGGACGAAGAAGAATCCATTTAGATACAGCCACAAGAAGTTTTGGACCAGCATGAGCGTCACCTACATCAGCGAACCATCAAGGAAGTGTTAGTCCATGATCAAAATCTGGACCAGGGGTCAAAATTTTGCTCAAATTTCAAAGTGCTCGGAATGCGATGAAAACAATGTCATTGTGTCTGTCTCGTCTTCCTTATTCTGGTGGTATATTTACTTTGTCAAATGGACTCCGTATGGAGAAGATATCGCAATCTGTTCGCCAAGCCAAACAGGCAAAAATTTTGATTCTGACTGTGCCTGTCCGTACAGTCTGTATAGTCCTTACGGTCTGACGTGGCAGGGTCATACAGACTGTACGATGATGACATGGCAGTTTTTTATTGGTTGATTGTTGGCGAGTCAGGTGTTGACACGTGTCCTGTACCTGGAAAATGTTGTGAGGACACGTGGCCCAATCCGGAGGCACCACGTGTCACTCATTTTTGGTTCATATGGTTGTGTAAAACTTATGTGGGAGTCCACAGGGTTCGACCCCCGGACCTCCCATTCACCGAGCGCCTTCGCACGACCGCCCGACCATTGGTCCACAACTTGGTTCTTATTAACTATATGTGTTTGAAAACATTTGAATTTGCAAGTTTGTAATGTGGGCGGGGGGTTGGGCCGGGGCCTAGCCCCGACCCGTGGTTCCATTATATACATATGACCATATATTAAATGTGGCATGGGTGTATAACATATGAACCATAGTTTTTATATAAACATTGTATTAAAATATTTCGCGCGGGGTTTTGGTACTATAACCCACGGTTTACACCATTGTATAATGTGCGTGCAGTTGTAATATGTGCACGTGGGTTTTTGATATGACCCTTGGTCATATGTCGTGTATCATGTGCCCACGACAGGAGCAGAGGAGTTAGCACGATTGGAGCAGTTTAATTGTTAACCACCTTTTAGCTAAGCATACGGTCGCATGCGCCATATGCCCAGGTGCCGAGGTGGTTAGGGGTTGTCGCACCCTTAACCGTCCTACCGTTTGCACCATTGGCACAATTGCACCCGGTTCCAGGTTTATATGCTTTAAAATGCATGTGAGCCAAGTTCATTAGAGAAGGGTGCATTTTGGCGAACCAGTTTCAACAAGGTTGAAGGAGGAAAATGGAGGAGGCCTAACTTCTTCATCTTTTGGCCGATTGAGGTGCTGTAAAAGCCCAGCTAGGGGTTTTTGGACATGCTGAATACATTTCTGTTGTTATCAAGGCCATTTGAAGACTTATTTTGTAGGATTTTATCCATTGAAGTTTCAGCAAGCTCTAGAGAGCTTGAAGCCCTCATTGATGGAGGACATGTTTTGGTGAGCCTATGTTTGTTTTATGTGATTGAATAATCATTTTTGGATAATTGTTATGCTATGAACACATTGGGACAGGTTTTAGAGGATTTTGAGGACTTTTACAGGTGTTTTTTCCAAAAAGAAGCTCAGGGAATCTTATGGCCACATGTAGAAGAGGTCATGCCCGGATGAGCCATGATCCGTTTTCAGAGTTCTATTAGTCATTTTTGGGGTTTTTATGTGTTCTGATCTCAATGGTACAGTTTGTTTTTCCATTGGAGTT
>ML782955.1:350728-360865 GCA_009831015.1 Picea engelmannii | reverse complement strand
GTTTATATAACCATCATGTTTCAAAATGTTGGAAAAGATTAACCGCTTTCAGGAAACTTTCTAAGCAAAGACAACATGAAAAGAGGATGCAAAAGATTTGCACTCATTGTCAGAAGCGGGGTCATCTCATTGACCAATGTTGGGCGTTGCATCCAACCACTCATCCACAGCACAAGAAGCAGATGGATAAAGAGTTTGGAAAGAATGGAAGAGGAGATTCCATCATCGATGTGAGTCCAGATGATTCACAAGAGGACGATGTTCAGCAGAAAAACTCACCGTTAAGTTGGCTTGGTAAGAAATGGTTGGATTTCTTAAGTAAGTAACGCTTGCATTTTCTATTGTAAATGCACTTTTCAGCGTTATGTGTGCATTTATGGGAAGCATGATAAGTTGCAGCAATTTATTACAACTTGTATGATGCAAGTTGCATGTGAATGCAATTCATTTTGAAGGCATTTTTGTTGTTGCATAAATTCACTAGGAGGATGTAAAATATGGATATGATGTTCACTTGTTGCAGCCATTTATATTTTTCATGTTCATCTCTTAAGTACCCACATGTTTTTGGGTTTATGTATTTATGTTTGTACTGGAAGGAGAGTTGAAGAGTCATGTGCATGCATTTGTTTTTATGTATGTGTAAGCAGTGAACCTGGTGATGGTTCATCATGAGTGATTCATGATTGTGACATGACTATGTATCATGTTTGTCGACTTGTCAGTTTGGGAAGGTTGATATGATGTTTCAAATGAGTCTCGACTGGTGTTGATGATTTTTTGACGACTATGTTGTGTCGATCGTGTTGTTCGAATTGTGTTTAGTCGATGGTGTTTGTTGGCTTGTAAGTCAATTTTGATTACACCATGTGCTTTGATGAAGTACAGGATGCAATATCTTGTTTGAAGAACAAAAGATTTTGTTGGCGTCATTTTCAATCTTGTATGATTTGTTTTCAAGATTGATGGTTTTCTTGGCTTGTGACAAGATGTCGCAGGAATTTTTTGCAGCCATTGGAGAGCTGATTATGTTGACGTCAAAGAGTTTGAAAGAGGGACTTGATTCTCAGTGGGAAGGTTGGCAGTGTTCCAAGCACAGAGAGAACAGTGGGTCAGTAGTAGCCAGAGAGCAGTGGTTGAGGGACATAGTCGGTTGCAGTGCACGGCATGTCAAAGTATTCAGGTGATTGTCGAAAAGATTTTGATATAAATTGAAAGAAGATAGATAATCATAAGCTTTTGTGGGTCCAAAAGCCTTTCAGTGGGAAGGTGTGATCAAAATCTAGACCAGGGATCAAAATTTTGCTCAAATTTCAAAGTGCTCAGAATGCGACAAAAATAGTTCCATTGCGTCCGTCTCATCTTCCTGATTTCGGTGGTATATTTACTTTGTCAAATGGACTCCGTATGGAGAAGATATCGTGATCTGTTCGTCAAGCCAAATAGGCAAAAATTTTGATGTTGACTGTACCTGTCCGTACAGTCCATATAGTCCGTACGGTCTTATTGGCAGGGCTGTACAGATCGTACGATGATGACATGGCAGTTATTTATTGGTTGATTGTTGGCGAGTCAGGTGTTGACACGTGTCCTGTACCTGGAAAATGTTGTGAGGACACGTGGCCCAATCTGGAGGTGCCACGTGTCACTCATTTTTGGTTCATATGGTTGTGTAAAACTTATGTGGGAGTCCACAGGGTTTGACCCCCGGACTTCCCATTCACCGAGCGCCTTCGCACGACCGTCGGCCACAACTTGGTTCTTATTAACTATATGTGTTTGAAAACATTTGAATTTGCAAGTTTGTAATGTGGGCGGGGGTTCGGGCCGGGGCCTAGCCCCGACCCGTGGTTCCATTATATACATATGACCATATATTAAATGTGGCACGGGTGTATAACATATGAACCATAGTTTTTATATAAACATTGTATTAAAATATTTTGCGCGGGGTTTTGGTACTATAACCCACGGTTTACACCATTGTATAATGTGTGCATGGTTGTAATATGTGCGCCCAGGGTTTTGATATGACCCTTGGTCATATGCCATGTATCATGTGCCCACGACCAGAGCAGAGGAGTTAGCACGGTTGGAGCGGTTTAACCGTTAACCACCTTTTAGCTAAGCATACGGTCGCATGCGCCATACGCCCAGGTGCCGAGGTGGTTAGGGGATGGCGCGCCCTTAACCATCCTACGGTTTTCACCGTTGGCATGGTTGCACCCGGTGCCAGGTTTATACGCTTTAAAATGCGTGTGAGCCAGGTTCATTAGAGAAGGGTGCATTTTGGCGAACCAATTTCAGCAAGGTTGAAGGAGGAAAATGGAGGAGGCCTAACTTCTTCATCTTTTGGCCAATTGAGGTGCTGTAAAAGCCCAGCTAGGGGTTTTTGGATGTGCTGAATGCATTGGTGCTTTTATCAAGTCCATTTGAAGACTTATTTTGCAGGATTTTATCCATTTAAGTTTTAGCAAGCTCTAGGGAGCTTGAAGCCCTCATTGATGGAGGACATGTTTTGGTGAGCCTATGTTTGTTTTATGTGATTGAATAATCATTTTTGGATAATTGTTATGCTCTGAAAACATTGGGACAGGTTTCATAGGCTGTTGAGGACTTTTACAGGTGTTTTTTTCCAAAGAGAATCTCAGGGAAGCTTATGGCCACATGTAGAAGAGGTCATGCCCGGATGAGCCATGATCCGTTTTCAGAGTTCTATTAGTCATTTTTGGGGTTTTTATGTGTTATGATCTCAATGGTACAGTCTATTTTTTCATTGGAGTTGAGCAGCATCTTGTAAAAGAACTTTTGACAAATTAATCCCAGAGAGCCAAGTCTATTAATGGAGGCTCAAGGAGATGTAGCTTGGAGGGGGGTGAACTCCTTTATCATGTTGTGATTGTTCTAAGTTTGATGGTTTATTTGCTGCAAGTTATGTTGTTGTGTATTTATTTAAAGTACATATATAACCATTTAAAAGAACATATCCTCACACATAAGCATTTACAAGAAGATACATGAACTTAACACATAAGTTTATCTTGCATATTTTAACACATGAAGCAAGGTCCTGTAAAGTTTATTTTATTGAAGTAGAGGGTGCTTGCATAGCATAACAAGTCAGCCTTCTATTTTCATATCAGTCCAGTGGAAAGATACAACTCCAGTAGATGCCACTTGGGAACCAGCTACCATTTTGCAGCAATTTCCACATCTTAAGCCTTGAGGACAAGGTTGTTTTTAAGGGGGAGGAAATTTTAGGGACCTAACCCCTCACATATGTATAACAATATATTCAGATGTAATAAAAGTCAGTATTAATAAGGCCTTGCAATAAAGTAGAATAAGTCGAATGTAAGAAGACCTAATCGAAGCTTCCACTTCTAGAAGGATATTCCTCTAGATGATTCTTTTGATAGACATATTTAGTATAAATAGGAGTCGAGGGTATTATAACCCTAGCATGGATATTATTGTAATAGAGCTCTACTCGACTGGAGGTTTCCCCCTCGAAGAGGCCCGTGAACATTTCTCTCATAATCAAAGTGCTATTTCTAGTGTTATTTTGATATCATTTTAGTGTTATTGTGGTGTTGTTCTGGTTATATTATTATTTATCTGTCATTTCTAGCATTTTATTTATGTTCTGCACACTTTTTATATCTGGAATATTACATATTATGTCTCGCAGTTGGTGTAACTTATGCGAAGAAAATCATGAAGAAAGTACTTGTGAGGTTAAGAAGAGTGCGAGAGATAAAATCTTTGGCAAGAAGCCCAAACCACCATTGTTGTTCTAGACTGGGAAGAATCGGAGGATGTCATGATTATAAATACTAGGAACAAAACTTATGCTCCTAAAGGAAAATATGACCCTCCTCGTGCTTCTTCCACTCCAGCCTCATCTTCACAAGGTACTAATGTACAAATTGTCAAAATTCCTGAGAGTCGAGGAGTTCCTTCCCTTCTTCCCCCTTCCAAGTATAACATTCTTAACCAATTGGCTAACATCAAGGCTGATGCTACTCTTTTGGACATGGTTGTCATCCCTGAACAACAAAAGAATATCAAGAATTTTATGGAAGGAAAAGCTTCCACCATAGCCAAACTTTCTAAAGAGGCAAAAGAAGAGGATTCTATTTTAAATAAAATAGGTGTAAATAATTTTAGACACCTTGTAAAAAACCCTCCATTTTTCATTTCTGTAAAAATATGGACAAGATATCCCATTGTTGCCTAATTGATGGCGTTTCAGATCCAAGAGTAATGTCAAAAATCATTATGGAAGATCTAGGATTATCATGTACCAATGGAAATTCTACAAGCATGCTCTCCTATAACAGTATGCAGTAGTCAACAATAGGTGAAATCAAAGACGTGACATTAGTTCTATGTGCACATCCCAAAATAAGGACAACCCTTAGCATCCAAGTAATCGACATGCCAGTAACCAACTATTATATTATCCTAGGAAGAGACTGGAAAGACCTAACGTGTGGATATCTTTCACTTGATGGGGCACACTTATTCGTTCCCTGGAATGGAAATAATATCATAGTCCTAAGAGAAGGAAGAATTTCACCATACATAGAGAGTATTCCTCAACCAAATGTAAGTTATCTTGAGGAGGAATTAGGGGTATACTCTATCTTTGTTGATGAGAGTGATGCAAATTTAGAACAAATTGACTTAGAACATGGTATGTCTCACATGCATTTCGATGGCTCATGCTCAAACAAAGGTAATGGAGTTGGAATTATCTTGTACTCAACTATAGGTAAAATCCACAACTTTTCTTATAGGTTAGAGTTTGGTTGCACGAAAAATGTCACTGAATTTGAATCCTTACTGCTAAGCATAAAAAATGCTTATAACCTTGTGTTGACAGGCGAAAATGACCATCCATCAACTGGAAGAGCGAGTCTGGTCCGGGGTTGTCTAAATAACCCAAGTCGTTTGGTGTAATGCATTCTGACAGGTTTAATGGCTCTGTTAGCCAATCTAAAGTCCTAAAAGAAAATAAACAAGAGAAAGAAATAACTAACTAATTACTAGATACCATATATTATATATGTACATATGCTCTATTATAACTATTGTAGCAGAAAATATACAAATATCACTTATGTACATCATTTACAAATTGCAAGTTTTAATCGAAACTTACGAAATCAAATGTGAAAATTATTTTTGTTAAGAAGTAGATAAAGAAAGCATATTTAAATCTTTTGTGTTTTCCTTTATAAATCTAACTAATCTTGAATTGAATAAACTATGAAACGCAGACGTGTGGGTAGTCAAAAGCTGAACCATACATTCAAGTTTCATTAATATGTAAATGAAAGAACTAAGAAATACAAAAGAGCTAACATGTTTGTTAGTTAGTGAGGTGTATCCAAGCGTCTGTATGAGTGAAGAACATCCAACCGTTGTGTCCAAGAGAGAAATCTTCAATGAACTTTATGACTATTCTAAATAAATTCAAAACATGTATTGGCAGTTTAGATTTAATGACAGAAGAGGAAACACAAATATAACCCTGTGATCTTATAATTGCACATAATTAAAGCAATATAAATCTGAAAGTAACTTATGCATTTAATCATTCAATTAAAATTCAAAGATAAATCCTATCATTCTAATTGGAGATATGATCACAGTATTTATATCTAGAGCAACAAATTATAGATGATATTTATAATATAAATATCCCAAACATAATAGATCATTAATTCTAAAGTTATCAGACCCATTAATGTATTAAGATTAACAAAACGTAAATGAAAACATCATTAACAAAAGGCTAAAGCCAAAATGCATATATGTTGTTTCATTAAGTCTTGGAATCACTCGTCCATCTTCTACCCTCAGCCAAGATGATTTCCATTACAAAATATGGAGTATTTAAAGAGTTTATGAAAGCTAAACTTCTTACCTTCTAAGATAGGATCAGATCTCAAAAAGGATCTATAAGTTACAAATATAGAGGGCCTAAAGCCACTCATTATCAAACTATATCTTCAAAATTTATGAAAGTTTTCTCCTATTTACAAAATAAGAAAAAAGGAGATAGTTAATCAACTAAGTCCAGCATGTTCCATCCCATAAGATCAGCATCAGATACATCCTATCCTGAAAAAATGAAATGAGCAAGTCAAATATTTTATTAACTACCAATTCCTAAATTTTATATGAGAAATTGACTTGGCTACAGAACCTCTCGATTCTGTAGCCAATCTTATTATTGGTAACAGAAATCCAATCAATCCACATTGATTAGAAAAATAACAACTAAAGCATAATTGTGATAAAAAACAATCTTACCATTTAACTAACAACAAAAATCGAATCACAATATCTCATAATTTATCACAGCCTTTACACTGTCGGTGTTTTTTAAAATGATATTGCTTGTCCTTTTTAAACGCTTTGCTTGTCTTTGTGCATTGGCCTTGAGTTCTCAGTTTTCATTTTCCAATGAATCATTGTGAGTCATGAGAGCTTTGATCATTGCTTAGAGAATGGGGATGTTTGTATAGTACTGGCCTATCCAATGCAAACAAACTTCGCAATGTACAGCAGGGGCAATCGGTTGAGGAAGCGTGTAATTGTGTGCTAAAAAATCACTGCTATCCACTGTCAACCTTTGACCGAGCTTAATACCTGTAAATTCCTTGCTTTGTTTTAGACCCGGTGGGAGATTATTGACATAATCGAATGGTTGATCTAGTTTGGAACAATTTATATCTTCTTGTGCTAGGAATCTTTCAATCTCAGAGTCTGAATCCTCATGGATCCCAATCGAATCGATCGAGCTCACATGAGGCTTGGATCTATTACACAGACTCCTCTAAATAATTCGATCAGCCATCTTATTACAAAACCCTATTGCTTGATTCTTCCTTGATTGTTTGTGAGGGTTTTTGTTGTCGTATTTTACTTTAGGGTTAGGGAAAACAATCGGTTCATGCACAGGATTTTTAATAAACTCAGAACTAAAATCTTGTTTCTCACTTAAGAACTGATCAGGCACTGCCTCTTCACGAGGGTTTTTACCCAAAAACTATGGCTTGGCCCTTGAGAAATCAAGATGTTTCTCTATCATAGTTTTATCCACCACAAGGGTTTCTACACGAATTTCTATAGAAAAACTGTTTCGAGCTAGAAACCCGTCCCAATCATCACCCAGGGTTTCCAAATGATGAACCAACAGTAATTTAATCAAACCATGGTGAAAGAGGCTAGAATCTAGTTTTTGTTTCTTGTATCTCTTCGACATTTTATACAAACTTCTTATTAGGTAGAATGGCATTTTTAACTCGAAGCCAATAAAATGCATGAGCAATCGCACATGGTAAAGGAAGACCAGGCCATAACGGCCTTCACAGGTAATAAATTGTTTAAAACTACTAACAGACCATGCCATCTAACCTTGAGTAGGGAGACCGGAATACCTTCGTCACGGTAGTCTATCTTTATAGAGGTGACGAAAAGACTCCAGGGTACTTTGTCCAATTTCAAATTTTTAAACCACTTTTGACCAGTGAGAGGGAGCCATGTTGCTTCACTAAGAAAAACTTCAGTGATATCCAACTGAATATCACCCACCTTTTCTCTATATCCTTCAAATGTAAGGGTGAATTCTTTGGCCACTTGCAAGTTATACCCCTGGAACTTCTTAATAAACATATCCCAACCCTATCTCTTCAAAAACTCACTCGCATCATCATAAAGCAACAATGTTTGAGAGCCATTCGGCTCTATTCAGATGAAAGGTGCCATTACAGGATGGAACAGACTATAGCAAGGGTGACTCAAACTAACTGTGGGCTAAGGGGGTAGCAGTAAAAGAGGCGAGTGACCATAACATAAGCATAAGGGTTTCAGTCACGAAATTTGGGTGCTTCTGGTAATGAACGTTTTGAGTACAGAGCATAACACAAGACCTTAGCTCGTAATGAGAGGTATGTCACTTCAAACTTCTAGCTAAAACAAAGTACAGGATATGATCCTGATGCGTTTAATTTCCACGACATGTGATAGGTAGACTTGATTTGCAAAGGTTAGGAGAGGATACATTTTAACAATCCAAACGAAAATCGAAAATTTAATATCAAAGTTGATTTACCAATAATTTAAATGAACATGCTTATAGTCCAAATCAAAATCAACATAGGTATTATATCGATAATCAAACAAAGTCAAAAGGAAAATCATCCCAATATTGAATAGGAAGTAGATACAGGTCACCATGAATTTTTTAGCAACGAAGCGATGGATAGAGTCATAATGCAAAATTAAGTTTAAATGCTTGATTCATGCTTACATTCATGAATCAAGCATAAAAACGCAAGATAAAAGTAAAACAAGAATAATCAAACATCTTTTTAATAACCAAATAATCACCCTCAAATAGTAATATTTACAGGGTGAGGCGTAGGCAGCTACAGGAGTTGTCATTTGTCATTGAAAAATCAAAAACATGTAGGGATGCCAACAGTGGAGACTTACTGGGAGAAGAAGTTATCTCCGCATCACCAATGAGTTCATGTCAAGACTAATTAGAATGAAAAAATCGAACAACAGCTGAAGTAAATCAAGCATCTCAATCAAATTTCAACAATCATCACACAGTCCAGCTTCAGATATATTACTGTTCAGATGAAATCTAGTGACAAATTTTAATTACGAGAGCAACGATATTCAAGCCAATGGCTATGATACTATTGACAGGGCCACTGACACCAGCAGGCATCCATAGCCTCAACAAGGATGTCAATTACCCCACTCTGACACCTCTACCCTGTCCCAGAATTTTCAATACAAAATGAAGGGCACATATGACCAACATCAAAATTTATACATGATAATTTTCTTGAACCCGACATCGCTTCACTGCCAACGGGCCTGTTCAGTACCCCGGCGAATTTGTATTGGAATCATGTATGAATTTACCCACTACCAACAGACCTGTTTAGTATCTCGGCGGGTTTACAAACACTTCCCGCAACTCTCTGGAAATTATTTACAATTTTGATATAAATTTAATGATATTCAAAAGAGAGGGGTGATGCTGAAAATTTCAATTTTCAGAACACTTGATATTGTCCAGCCTTTAATTTATCGCTTAATAACATTCATTATGATCTGAAATTAGTTTTTTGATGAGACTAATTTTTCGAGGACAAGAAGGCATACTTGAGTTGTTTTGTTTAAAATAGAGACAGCATAAAGAGCTTTAATGATGGTCATGTCTTCTCATAATTATAAAGTGAAACCATGAAACCTATTCTGGACAGAAAAATTCTTTAGCTAGTCTGCGTTTCAGGAATTTATAGCATTGATGCTCTGAAATACCTTGACTTCTGCTTCATAATGAGGCATTTTGGTTTCCCTTAATGAACTAAAAGGTGATACAGACATAAGTTTAACCAGAAAGCAGCGAAAAAAAACAAAATGAAAAGAACCAAAAACCAGAAAACAAAAGTAAATCAAAACAGAAAAATTATGTACAAAGGTGGATCTGGAAACATCAAGAAAATTACCTTTTGAGAGCTTGGCCATTCACCGGGAAGGTGTCTGGCTGTACCTCCAAACTGTGTAGACGGAAAGAGTTGGGGCCTAATTTTTCAGCAATTACGAAAGGCCCCAACCACAGGTTCTGGAACTTGGTGTGTTCCCCTTTTCCTTTGTGAGGTTTATCCCATTTGAGGACCAAGTATCCTACCTCGAAGTTTCTATCCAAAGAAGAGCTTGAATCAAACCAGCCTTTCACAATCTGTAGATGTTGATCCAGTCTTTCTTTTTCTTCCATTCTTACTTCTTCTAGTTTCAACAAGGCATTAATTGGACTTTCAAGAGGAGGGCATTCCTCTTCTTGAAATTTTTGTGATAATTGAAAAGAGGGAAGCAGAACATGAGGAGGGAGAATTGCTTCTCTTCTGTAGACAAGGAAGAAAGGGGAATTACCAACAGAGGTTTTTGGTGTCACCCTATCTGTTAAGCCCTAATATTGGCTCATTACCACTTAATTGGGGCATATTAGATTAGTAATGTTATTTTATTTATGTCGGCTTTAGTCCATTAGTTGTGATTTATATTAGTAATGTTATTTTATTTATGTCGGCTTTAGGCCAT
>ML782955.1:321911-338274 GCA_009831015.1 Picea engelmannii | reverse complement strand
ATGCAGAGGACAAAGGCATGGTTCCAGGGGGAGCATGAGTGATATGATTTCAGTATTGCATCAGAGTGTTGCCATCAATGCCAAAGGGGGAGATTGTTGATTAAGGTTGGTTATCATTGATGTCAACCCTTGAAGAAAGCCCCTTAGCACAAAGGCTTGGGTAATGGACCCAATATTATTTGATGTACATATGACTCATTATTGTTTTTTCATGGTTGATAAGAAGCAAATATGGATGAACTGCAAAGTGGTCGTCTTATGGTGAAATCCCTCATAGGAAGACGCTTTGTGGAGTAAGAGAACCCATGCTTAATTGTAGAATAATGAGATGAAGGAAAGTGATTTTGTCAGGGAAAATATCCTAGATGAATAGTTCTTGTCATTTCATTTCCAGTGGTATGTGGAATGTCACATAATTCCTCACGGTTAGAGAGTTATGGCCATGAGAAGTTGGAGACCCCAGGTTTTGGGTAATGGACTCGAGTTTGTTTGATGGGTAACGGTATGTGTTATGACATATTTTTAGATAATATTATTCTATATGGATAGTGCATGTCATGCCATTTCTGGTGGTATGTAGAACTTCACATAACTCCTCACGGTTTGAGAGTTATGGCCTTACGAAGTTGGAGGACCCTCATATGCCATCTAGAAGCCCCAAAAGGTCAAAGTAGTCAAAGTGGTTTAAGAGATTTTAAAAGGTAAATAATTGTTACAAATGATTTTGGTCATCACGATGATGTATTGATGATGGTGTACTCAGGCTCTTCATAAGAACTTTTTCCTGAGAAAATTTACTTTCATCTCTTCACAAAAACCTCATTTTTGAAGAAGGTTCGCAGGCTGCTAGTATATTTGGGTGCGAAAATGCCTGATTCTCGCAGGCTGCCTTAAGCCACGGTGCAAAATTCTCGCACTGTGTTGAACAAATAGGGTGCGAACTCTTCCTAAAGCAAGGAAAAAGATGAATTCTTGATGCTTCTAGAAGGGAATGTTCTAGAAGGATGGGTTGGCATTCGAATGGTTATCCTAGAACTAGATTTCCTGATATTTTGGGATCATTCTTATCCAAGTAAATAATTCATTCTATCCTATATATTGAGGGAATTCTCATGGAAAAGGTTAAGCAAGATTCATTGGAGAATTGGTGAAAGAATTGTGTGAAGGACTTAGCATTGAACAGTAGCTTGGAGACTCCAGCAAGTCTAATAAGAGGATTTGATCTTCTTCATGCAAGGATTGAGCAAGTGTGTGTGTCAGAGCCAAGGGCCATCGAAAGGAAGTTTGTGACATCAAGGCTCAGGTTGTAATCTTTACTTTCCATTAATATGATACAGTGGCATGTCCCTTTCCCATAAAGTTATTTCCTCTTTATTGTATAATTCCTTGATCATATACATAGGTTGACTATTGAATAGATTGAGCTATCTTCACTTTGGTTGGTTTGTGTTGTCTTGGTCTTGGCTGCACGAGAGCACTGGAGCGAAGCGAGAGCAACAAAGACCATAGGAAGTGATAATAAGGTATGTTACTTGTTCTTGCCTCCTAGTTAATTCAATGGTCAAAACTTAGGGAAAGAGTCATGCCATGTCTTGCTTTGTTCTAGATCCAGGTGGATCTAGGGAGATTTGTTAGTGTCTGCACCTACCGATTAATCCAATAAAAAAATTGGCGACTCCACTGGGGACCGCACCCAGAATCTCCGGTTTCGCAGACTCCGCTGGGGATCAATCCCATTTTCTTTGTGGCTTTTGGTATTTTTCTATGGCCATTTGTTCTTGGTTCACTTTTCTCCTTTCCTATCAATCTCTAAGTCTTCAGGATATCCTGATAGACCCTCTGGGTCCAAAGGCCTTTTCAATTTTTTCTTCATTTTCCAAAAATTTGATTAGTTTCAGAGGTTCTCGCACTGCACTTCACTGTAGCCTGCAAGAATCCACAGAGTTCTCACTCTGCCTTTAGGTTGCAGTGTGAGGTTCTCGCACTTTTATCAAGGGCCACCTACGAGAATGCCTATTTCTCACACTGTGTAATACTACTAGCCTACGAACTCATTTTTTCAATTTTTTGGATTTGATCTTTGGCATCTTCAACTGCTCAAATCAGTCTAGGTGCCTCATAAGAGTTTCTTGGACCATTGATTGATGTTCCTCTTGTATTATTTTTCATGCATGAACAGTCTTAGGATTTCAAGGCTCTTCTTGTCATTTTGGTCTTGACTTTCGTTTCTTGACTTTTCTTGGTAAAACCATTCTCTCTGACTTCAGAATCTGAGTGTGTTTGATTAGTTAAGAACCAGTGATTGGTTGAAAGTTGAGTTTTCTTGGTCTTTATCATTTGCTTATGGTTTGAAAGATCATTTTCTTCTGCTTTTGAAAAGACTAGATTGGTTTGCTTTTTATTTTTGTTTTCATTGAAAGAGTGGATTGGGTTTTTATTCTTGCTTGTTCATTGGTTTCTGATTTTATGTACTCTCATTGGCATAGTGAGGGTCCTTTTTGAAAAGTGAACAAAGTTTTTCTTTCAAAAAAATTGTTTTTGTCTTCGAAAACATTGAAAATCAAATTGTTGAAATTGTTGAAAAAGAAGCAATAGAGAATTGTTATTTGTTGTGTGATTTGGTTGCATTTGCATTTTCAAGGAAGTTTTGCATTGTAGTTCAAGGTTGATCTGGAAAACATTCTCTTTCCCTCCCATACATAGGATTCATTGAACGAAAAGTGATATATTTCATTCTCATCCATGCATTGTTGGGTCAGAGTCATACAACATAAGTTTCATCTCCATTTCCTTTGAGTAAACAACAGCTCTTAATAACACTGCGTAATTATAAAATTTATCTAGAAACTCTTTTCTAGGGCTATTTTACACCAACATTTAGCTAGGCTAGCGCTTTGGAGTAAGAAGAAATATACACTCTCCAAAAGCACAAAACACACAATAGCATCTTGTGTTAGGGAGTGTTAAATTCCATTTGCAACATCCTGTCCTGGGAAGCCCTTCTTACGCAAGGGTCAAGCATGAGGTCGCATTGATCTTGACAGAGTTACTCACCCTGCTTTGTTGATTTCAGTGTAGATATTGCATGTATTACGGGGATCACTCGGAGGTATACCCGCAATGATGAGTGGAAGCCTTTTGAGTTGATTTCGGGCTAGATACCATGCCCTTGCGTGTGGATCGGACTGTCGACTGTTCCCCCGGGATTTATTGTTGTTGGTGGTGACCTTAGTGGCCTATCTTTCTAGGTTCTTACTCGAGGTGACTGTGAAGGGGAAAGTCTTCACGGTACCTAGAATTGACGTTGACCAAACTCACTCAGGCTCCTTGGAGGGTATACCCACGATTATGTGTGGGTGCTTACACCAGGGTGTAAGTCCGTTAAGCAGGTCATCAGTGTAACTTTTCCACCCTAGCCCAGCCCCTTCTCATCTCGTTGTTACGATGTTGGATTTCATCACCAACTAGTGGCTTCTAAATTAGAAGGTCTTGTTTGCTTGGTGATTGCTTCCTAGATTTTTGTTTACTAGTGCATGTTGTTTGTTTCTCGAAGTTAACCATAGGATTTTCTTCGTGAAGATTTTCACTCGTTTACAATAGCTCCTCCATGTCATTCATGTAGAATGCAAGGTTTATCTCCAGAGCATCTAGAAGGTTCTCAACCCTTGCCTACAAGTACATCAGAGGGCTCTCCTCGACAAAGTGAAGCCACAGTCGTCACCACACCACAAGTGGAACGAACTGACTCTCTAGAACATTTTTGAATTACCAATACTCGAAAGGACTTTCGACTTCACCCCGATTCTGAGAGACGTTTTATGTGAGCAAACTCTTCCGGAGACTTAATTTTTGTGTATTCTGGATCTCCGTCTGGACCTGTGGATCAAGATCCTTTTTGGTCTATGGGCATTTTTCAACGGGACCTTTTTGGTCCAGGTTCACCTGTGATTTTCAAGATCAACCCACCTATGATTTCTGAAACCTCTAGTATAGAGATAGTACCAGTGACTATCACTTATCACTTTACCGTCCCTGCCGAAATGGCCCATTTTGCCGCTACTTTGAGTGTTCCAACCAGGTTTACTGCGGTTAGTCTTGCTCCCATCAACACACCGCGAACGCCCAATGTCACTCTGACACTACCACCTGGATACCGTGCGTTGAATGCTTCCATTCCTACTCCTGCGCAAACTCAGTCGGGCTCTCCTAGTGGTCCTTCTTCTTCTGGGCACTTTCTTCCCGGTTTTGTTCCAACACTCCCTCAATTTCCTTTTGGAGGACCTTCTTCATATTCTACTGGAAATCCTAATCCTCATGGAACTCTTCCATCATTCACTCCAAATTATCAGTTTCTAGTCGGTGGAAAATTTCACCAAGGTGGTATTACACAACCCCCTCTCAGTGGGCAAATCCCAATTGGAACACCACCTTCGCTAGGAGGACCAACCCCACCTTATGGGAAAAACATACCTTCGTTCTTGGCCCAGTATTGGAATCAATTGATACAAAATCCTCCTCAATCGATTGGGAGGCAGCAGTTTCCAACTGCTTCGGTAACACCCCCTAGCATGGGTCAACCATATCCAGGTTCGTTCAATCCCATTTGGGGGGAAAATGCTCAGACTCAAGCCCCTGTTCCATGGTATAATTCTATGAGCTACTATCCTCTCCAACCACCACCGAATATGCTTGGATCTTCACATTATATGTAGACTACTTATGGTCCTACTAGTTTTTCGACAGGGCTTCCTCCCCAAATCCACCAGTACCCGCAGGTGAATTGACAATTACCTTTTCTCTCCACTTTGGATCTTCTGGATTTGTCAAGGATTTTAAATGATCATATTCGTCACTCTCCACAATGGCCTGTAATTCCAACCAAGCTTCCATCGAACATTCCTAAATTCGACGACAAAGTGGGAGAGGACCCAAACAATCACATTATGACTTTTCACTTATGGTGTTCATCCAACTCATTGATGGATGACTCTATTCATTTACGTCTTTTACAACGAAACCTCATAGGTTCTGCTGTGAAGTGGTATATCAAATTGCCACAAGGTTTCTTCTCTGACTTCAACACCCTAGCTATGGATTTCCTTACGCATTACCAGTTATCGATCCGTTATGATACGGGGACTAAGATTTTGACTTCCTTCAAACAAAGCAAAGGCACTCATATATCTGATCACATCCATGAGTGGCGAAGGAGATGACGTCTCATTAAAATTGAGCTCCCCGATCAGTTGCTGGCTGAATGGTTTACAAAATCATTTGTGAACAAAATCGGTAAGGAGATTGTCATGGGTGGCGTAGTCACAGAAGAGCAGGTTATAAGTCGTGCTCAATATCTTGACCTCGTTTACTCACAAATGGGAACCCTTTACGATTTACTACCTGACTTACCTCGTCCTAATAATTCCATCACTTCAACTACTCCAGCTGCCTCGCATGCAGTTGGCGGTGTGATTGGCTCTTCCCAAGCTCAACCACATTTTGTGTCAAGCGTAAACCCTAAATCTGCTTCTTCTAATGTTCAAAATGCTTCGTCTCCTTCCCCTCCCACCGGAAAGACTTCAGAGGTCAATGCAGTTCAATCTACCCCTGCCGGTAAAAACAAATCTAAAAAGGGGAGAGGTAAGAATAAGGAGGGAAAAAATAATTCTCCAGTAGAGCAAACCAAAACTACCCCTGTTGATGATCAGGATAAGTGCAAACCACGATACCCTTGCCTTATCTTTGGTGATGATCACTACATGAAGGATTGTCCACGACGTGTCGAGGTCACTAAGTTCCTTCAAGGAACTCCAACACCACCTGCCCCAGTTGTCTTGTCCCAACCCTTCCCGTCTCAACAACAGGCTTAGTTGGTCATTCACGACCAACCCTCTTCTTCTACTACATCTTATGTTTTGATGTGTACTGACGATTCTAAGCAGAACAACATTGCACTCACTACAAGAGTCAAAGATTATTATCCCTCTAAGGAGAAGGTTGATGATCTACTGCCTTCTTCAGCACAACCCTTTCCTGTGACTCCACCTACGAATGGTCCTTTTCATCTCGAACGATCGAGCCTCGACACAGTTCTGCGACCCCCCCCAAAGGGTGTCGTTCGGAAATCGGCTTTCAATCCTCATGCTCGTGCGGCCCAGAACTACAGCATTGTTGAAGATCTGTCCCAAGCACCCTCTATGATGTCAGCCCTTGAATTCCTTCAGTCTTGTCCTGCACAACGGAAGGCACTGTTGAAAGCTATCGATGGAATTGACCCGACGGATACAAATTTGATAGTCTTTGACTTGGGAGATCACGTTCCAAGGTTACCCCCTCAACTTGCATTCCAGATCCAAGTGGTTGTCTCTGACAAAAACATTTGTCGCACCGTTATTGATGAGGGTGCCTCGACATGTGTGATGTCTCTTGCTTGTTGGAAATCCATTGGCTCTCCTTCTTTGAATGAATCCCAGAACACTCTTAAAGCCTTCAACAGATCTGGTTTTAAGCCCTATAGTGTTCTTCCTTCGTTGCTCATCACGTTAGAAGGCAAAATGGTCCAAGTCGAAGTGGAAGTCTTTGACACTCCCCTTGATTATAATATTTTGCTTGGCCGCAACTGGATCGATTCCATGCGCGCCATTGTGTCGACCATTTTCTGTGTAGTATGTTTCCCTCATCAAGGAAAGGTTTTTACCATCGACCAACTTGCCTTCTTCAATTCTGATACCCATATTGGCAACGTACCGTTTATTTCTAAAACCCCACCGGGTTATGAGAACATCGGTGTAGGCCTTCTCAAGGACTCTTCGTTAATGGGTACTTTCCCCATTCCACCACTCGATGTTCCACGCCCATCTGTTGCTTCCATCAACATGATCTCCACTGTGCCTCACGAACTTCCTGCGTCTCATGACCCTGGAAATCATCTTCGTTTCAGCGATGCAATGTCGTTAAGTCCAGTTGAATCTGCCTACCAGGCCATTCAATCGGCAACACCTTCTACCCCCTCTCTTGATGATTTGTCTCCTGATCCTTTTCGTGTTATTTTTCCCACTGACGAGATGATCATGTTTGTCATGGAGGACACCCCTTGGGACGATGGGCATCATCATTCCATCCTCTTTCTGGAAAAACATACTCTTGAGAACTACCAACGGATTTCGACTCCGTCGACCGTTGTTTTCATCTTGATTGTTCCCGAGACTACACACACATGATGTGTTTGTCGAAGGGAACTTAAGAAATATTTTGCCCACTATTCCCATTGACATATCCATCAAACCTGGGATTGTCGAAAATGTCCATATTGGAGCTTCGTGTTCTTTCGATTAAATCGTCACCTATACCTCTCTTTTCAAAGAATTTTGTGACATCTTCGCCTGGAGATACAAAGAAATGTCAGGTATCGACCCTGCCATTGTGATACATGAGATAAAGACATATCCCAGCGTTAAACCCGTCTGGCGACGCCTTCATCCAGTTCACCCACGTAAAGTGGTTGTTATAAAACTCGAAGTCAAGAAACTTCTTAAAGCCGACTTTATTTATCTGGTGGCTCTTACAGACTGGGTTTCCAATCTTGTCTCTATTGACAAGAAACAAGGTACCATTCATGTATGCATTGATTATATGGATATCAACAAAGCTTGTCCCAAAGACAACTTTCCTACCCCCTTCGTCGATCAGATTGTCGAGGATTGTGTAGGAAGTGAAATCTTCTCTCTTATGGATGGTTTCTCTGGGTATAATCAAATCAACATTCTTCCTGAGGATCAACATAAGACTGCTTTTATTTTTCCTTTGGGTACTTTTTCCTATCGGAAACTTCCTTTCGGTCTCAAGAACGTTGGCGCAACGTTTTAACGTGCTATGTCTTATGCTTTCCATGATATCAAACACATCATTCAACCATATTTGGATGATTTACCCGCTCATTCAATGCACCGAGTCGATCACCCTACCCACCTCCAAGCCATTTTCGTTCACTGTCGGTTCTATCGTATATGTTTGAATCCTCGTAAATGCATTTTTTGCGTAGAATCTGGCTGTCTTCTAGGTTTTATCATTTCGCGTCAAGGGATCCGGGTGGATCCTTTAAAGGTTGAGGCAATCCTTAATCTCCCTCCTCCTTCTACACTACGCCAGTTACAAATTTTGTAGGGGAAAGAAAACTTTCTTCGTCATTTTATCCCAAATTACGCCAAGATAACTCGTGGATTTACGTGGCTATTAAAAAAGTATTCAGAGTTCATCTGGCATACCATTGCCAATAATGCTTTTGAAGCTTTGAAGTTGTCCCTAACGCGAGCTCTGCTTCTCTTTCCCCCTGATTACAGTCATGATTATTTCATGTACCTTGCTGCCTCGGATTACACCATTGGCATGGTTCTCGTCCAAGAGGATGATGCTCACGACAAACATGTTATTTACTACTTGAGTCGAAGGCTCACGCCAATTGAAATCAAGTATCAACATGTCAAGAAACTAGCCTTGCCTGTCGTCCAAGCCGTCCAACGCTTCTGGCACTATATCCTCTCACGCAAGACTATGGTGATTTCTCATTGCAACCCTATGCAACATATTCTGACACGTCAATTGCTCAGGGGAAAGTACTCCAAATGGATTGTGATACTCCAGGAGTTTGACTTGGAATTCGAACGCGCCAAGTCTAAGAAGTCCTTAGTTTTTGCTGAGTTGAGATGCGAAATTCCCCATTCTTCCACGGAAAATGTAGCAACCGATTCATTACCCAATGAATCTCTTTTCCTTATTAGCATTGATGATATTTGGTATGGGGATATCATTATATATCTCCAAAGCCAGAATTTTTGGCCAACTTTGTCCAGTACTGAACGACGTCGAATACGATATCAAGATCGTCAATACATTATCCTCGGGGATACTCTTTATCGTCATGGGATTGACTCTGTTTTTCGACGTTGCCTAACATTCGACGAAGCCGAGAAAGCTCTGAATGACTGCCATTCTGGAGCATGTGGTGGTCATATGTTTGGGTATGCTACTACCCAGAAGATCTTACACACATGGTATTTTTGGCCCTCTTTGTTTATTGACTACATCATTGTCGTTCAAAAATGCCATGCCTACCAGACCTATAATCAGAAGATCTAGTCACATCCCGCTCCTCTTCACCCTGTGGTCTCAGTTGGTCCCTTTGCGAAATGGGGCATTGATTTCATGACATTTCACCCTCACTCGGCCGAGGGGCATGGTTACATTATTGTAGCTATTGATTACTTTACGAAATGGGCCGAAGCAATACCGACATTTGACAACACTGGAAAGACTGCATATTTTTTCCTTTTTAATCACGTCATAGCTCGTTTTGGTGTTCCCCAAGCTATCGTCACTGATCATGGTATCCACTTTAGGAATTTTATGATGTCTGAACTTAATGAAAATTTGGGTATTCACCATGATAATTGAACGCCCTATTACTCGCAAGCCAATGGCCAAGTCGAAGCGATTAACAAAGTTCTCATAACTATGCTCCAACGAATGATAGGGATTCATAAAACAAGTTGGCACACAATGTTATTTTCATCATTATGGGCGTATCGGACATCCGTCAAGTCCACTACTGGGTTTACAACTTTTTGGTTAGTCTATAGTGTGCAAGTCATTCTCCCTATCGAATGCAAGATACCCTCTTTAAAGCTAGCTGTTGAACTCCTACCCAACACTTCTGCTGAGGAAGAATGTCTTTTATATCTTATACGATTAGACGAAACTCGACGCGATGCCACACTAGTCATAGAAGCTCAGAAAAATCATGTCAAGGCCCAATATGACAAGCATGTCAAGCCTCGCGTTTTCTCCGAAGGTGATCTTGTTCTTCTCTATGAACAAGATTGAGATATGTTAGGAGCTGGGAAATTCGAAGCCATGTGGCGAGGTCCTTATATCGTTCGATGAATTTTGGAAAAAGGAGCTTATGCGTTGGTAGATTATGATGGTAACCCTTTGAGTGAACCCAGGAATGGGTTGTACTTGAAGAACTACTATGCATAAAATCATCTGTGCACAAGTACTTGTATTTTTAATGTATCATACTTTTTGTGTGTTACTATAGTTTTCTTTTGTCATTATCTGGTCTCTGCCCTTATGTGACATTGTGTTTGATTTCCAGATGTTGGATTCTTCGCTACCCTATATTGGCTTCGCCGATGGCGCTAGCCGTAGTACTCAGAACCTTGCTTCTGCTGCGTGGGAAATTTATGCCCCTACAAATGAACTTATCTCCTTACGAGGTGTGTGTCTCGGTCGTGCGACCAAAAACATTGTAGAGTATAGCGTCGTTATTGAATTATTGGTTGATGCTATCTCGCTCGGAATATGTCATTTGGTTGTGCGACTATATTCACAGCTAGTAGTACTATAGTTAAGTAATGTTTATACTATCCGAAGTCCTACTTTGTTACAGGTGTATTTGCGAATTCGCCTCTTGGAACGTTATTTTGATTACATTGAATATCAACATATTCCTAGATGTCTAAATACATTAACAGATGCATTGGCTAACTATGTATTAGACAGACATTTGAATCATTTATAAATCAATCACATCAATGTTCACACAACACATGATAAACCGGTAGAAGCTGTATGTATATATAATGATCAAAAGAGTTTTTACAAAAAGTTTGTCCGAAGACCAAAATGTCAAAAACTGAAGCTTATAGCTTCTACAAAGTGACGTCATGGATGACGTTCATGGTAACACACGACTGCCCGAGAAACCCTACGGAGCAGTAGACTCATGGATCCTGAAACTCCTACAGTATGACACTGGTCGCGTCGTGGAACCTCTTCTAGAGGCATGTCTGGAATATCTGCAGACAGGCCCTCTAGATTTTGTTCCACCACTTGATAATCCTCGGCATATTGTGGCGCTGTTGCTACCTCTCCTCGCTGTTGAATGGGAGAAGTACCAGGAGGTCTGTAAGGTCCAACATCTATGACCTCAACAACGATTTTGTTTTAGTCTTTGGATGAACATATAAAACAAAAAAATTTGAATATGATAAAAATTCACAAAACATTTTAAAAGAGAAAAATGTGTGTACTTCTTACCAAGGTCCCCCCACTGAGCATCCTCTAGCAGTACTAAATCCGGATCTCCTTGGAAATCCAACCCGGCATAAGCATAGTCGTCAACCATCAACATCTGCGGTTGAAGCTAGTCAAAGAAAGTATCATCATACTTGATGATCGGTCCTACTACGTGTCGAGCCATGAGTCGACACCATCTCAGCATCCTTGGATCCCTGGGAGCTGGTAAATTCCATTCAACCTATAGTCTCAGTAAGGGAACCCTCTCAAGGAAGAAGGACACCAACAAATATCCATACCCAAATTGCTTCAGGTCGCCTCGTCTGCACTTGGTCAATTGATTTTTTATACTGCAAAGCACAACATCTGCCCAGTTGAATACCTGAGGTTCAGTACACTCAATAGCATACTGGAAGTAACTCTGTAACGCCATGTGAGAAGCAGAACTCCCAACCATCTGAGCTATGGTGAATAGGATAGTACGGAGGGTCAAATCTTGTACCCCCCAAATAGCTACTTTTCCTTTCTTTCTCTCAGCCTCGGGAACACAGTGTAAACGATAGTACTCACTCATTTGTAGCCCACCACCTCTGCTACCAGTCAGGCTCACATAGTGCCCGCGCCATGAAAATCCAGTCAAAAATTAAATCTCCTCAATATCTAAGGACAGTGTGTGGACCCCCACATGAAATACCTGTTGATCAGGGTCCCACATACGCACTAGGTACTCTAACAACCTGACTTGGGCCCTCATACCCGGGATACGAAAGTACTTCAGGAGCCCACAGTCTCTCAAAGCAGTGATAGTAGGTGGATGATTTTCGGCCATTGCATTGTATTCTTCGTGTTCCCTTTCACGCCATTCAAGCACCATTTTACTGGCCAATTATCTGCATAAGAGGCACAACAAGAAGATTAGCAACTTTTTTCATGAGTTCATTCTCTTTCATTGAGGGAAATTTAAAAAAAAAAATGAGCTTTGCAGTTCTCGCAGGTGACCTTTGGGCACAGTGCGAGAACCTCGCAGGCTACCTTAAGGTCACCTGCGAGAATGCCCCATTCTCGCAGGTCCCATGTAGCCCTCCTGCAAGAATGGAAGCGCGCAAGTAGGGCTCCTAAAATCGACTTAAAAATGAAATTTTAACCAATGAAATTTTAACCAATGAAATTGCAAATTTAAACCATGAAAGTGTTAAGTAGAAAGAGCCTACCTTACTGTCGTTGATGGCTCGCTGAATGAACACTTGTAGCTCTTGAAATCTGACGTCTAACTTGGAGGGTAAAAGAGGGGTTTTTTGAGCTCAAATAGTGAAAAGGTAAAAATGATATGGTAAAAGAGTTGTTACTCCTTTTTATTTACTTTTACTATGTCATTTGTTTTTTTATGATTATTTATCTATTAAACCTAATCCCTAATGTCCTTTTGAGTGTAATTTTTGTAGGCATAATGACTTCAAGGTTCCTATGCAGCGATGCGGATATCAATTTTTCTTTATCATTGCCTGTTTTGATTATTTTTTATGGTTTTTTGTATAAAACCTCGAGCGTGGTTTTTGTCCGTTCTTGTGCTCGTAAATACATGAGAATGTGGTCGAGCATACTTTTATCACTTTTTCGGGCTCAATAAGGTTATATGAAAAAGGAACCCCCATGGAGTCCTCTTTAAGCTCTTTTCAGACTCTCTAAACATGAAAAGATCACCGAGCAACCTTGTTCTTTTCACGCTCGATAAAGTATTTGAAGAAAGCAAGTGGTGAGCGATAATTTATCTCTTTTTCAGTCTCATCTAGACTATTTTACGAAAAATGAACTAAGAGAGTTCTCTTTTAAGTGTTTTTCCAAACTCTATAATCATGAAAAACCTTCGAGTTTTCTATCTCTGGACTCATTAAACAAACATTGATAGACCCGTAATGGGACCGAACCACTCCTTCTTAGGGTTCGTTAAACATACTCTGAGGGAATCGTCCAAAGGATGAGCTTACATCAACAAGCATATGTTATCCTCCTCAAGATTCCGTAAAAATAAAGAGGTACTCGCCAGAAATGGTGGGGGAAAATTTGGGAAAGGGATATGTTTTCATGTTCGTATTGATTGGCAGTAAGTGTCGCTCTTGAACATGACACCCCCTATTCGTCATTTGAAGCTGGTTTGGGAAATCCATTTGTCTCTCATTCGATTTGCTACAAGGTCATTCCCTGTGTCATCTTTGAGTCAATGTTGCCAAATCATTGGTTGTGTCATTCATATGTTCAAGAGAATTCCATCTGAAACCTATATCGAGTCAGCCATCTGCAATTTTCCATTCTCTTCGTGTCGGCCTTCCCTATGTCCGGTACAATTTGCATAATACTTTGTTTCACCTTCAAAATCTGTTACTCATTTCGTGTCATTAATGGGGGATACATCAAGGCCCTCTTGTGACGAGTTTTGTTCCGTCTACTTCATCTCATTTATCCGGAATCAAGACTTAGAAATTATTTGGTACCTTGGAGCTTGCATGCCCCAATGGCAGGTTTCCTCGCTTTCAACAGTGGGTTTACATCATTGACCCCTGATCAAAAGATTCCATCGGATGTTTGAATTCAACTCATTCATTCACACTCGATGGATTGTACTAGGGTACCTTGGGAGTCATTGACATCAATGGTGATTTCCCTCGCACTTGTTAACGGTTTCATCAATGACCGGTAATCAAGTGGTTTCTGCCATGTTCGACTTCAACACATGTAATCACATGGTTAGATTCATACTTTGGGCGACGAGATTGAAGACCCTGGATATCATCTCTTTTGTCCAGGTTGCGATGGAGTATGTATAATCTACGACACATAGATCCATTGTGTATGTCTCGTGGCTATGTCGTCTCAATTTGAATTTTTCGCATAGATCCACAGTGTACTACTGGTGGCTATGTTATATTTTGACGGCATGGATCCACAGTGTATGATTGGTGGCCATGACCTAGGTCTACAATTGTCATCAGTCTATGATCTGAGTATGGGAATGCCTACCTCAGAATTGGTATATATGATATTCTGCAGATGCTTGGTTGTTCGCAGGTTTCCGATTAGGTGTGCTTCTGGATCCCGACACACACATGCAGCTTACAAAGTCTTTCGGTTGTCACTGATTCCAACCTCATACTTTGGGGGGCATTCTATTACCCATGATTTTGGTTTTCATGATGATGTATTGATGATGGTGTACTCAGGCTCTTCATAAGAACTTTCTCCAGAGAAAAGTTACTTTCATCTCTTCACAGAAACCTCATTTTTGAAGAAGGTTCGCAGGCTGTTAGTATATTTGGGTGCGAAAATGCCTAATTCTCACAGGCTGCCTTAAGCTAGGGTGAGAACTTCTCACACTGTGTTAAACAACTAGGGTGCGAAATCTTCCTAAATCAAGGAAAAAGATGAATTCTCGATGCTTCTAGAAAGGAATCTTCTAGAAGGATGGGTTGGCATTCGAATGGTTATCCTAGAACTGGATTCCTTGATATTTTGGGATCATTCTTATCCAAGTAACTAATTCATTCTCTCCTATATATTGAGGGAATTCTCATGGAAAAGGTTAATCAAGATTCATTGGAGAATTGGTGAAAGAATTGTGTGAAGGACTTAGCATTGAACAGCAGCTTGGAGAATCCAGCAAGTCTACTAAGAGGATTTGATCTTCTTCATGCAAGGATTGAGCAAGTGTGTGTGTCGGAGCCAAGGGCCATCGAAAGGAATTTTGTGACATCAAGGCTTAGGTTGTAATCTTTACTTTCCATTAATATGATACAGTGGCACGTCCCTTTCCCATAAAGCTATTTCATCTTTATTGTATAATTCCTTGATCATATACATAGGTTGACTGTTGAATAGATTGTGTTATCTTCACTTTGGTTGGTTTGTGTTGTCTTGGTCTTGGTTGCACGAAATCACTGGAGAAAAGCAGGAGCAACAAAGACCATAGGAAGCGATAATAAGGTATGTTACTTGTTCTTTCCTCCTAGTTAATTCAATGGTAAAAACTTAGGGAAAGAGTCATGTCCTATCTTGATTTGTTCTAGATCCAGGTGGATCTAGGGAGATCTGTTAGTGTCCGCACCTACCGATTAATCCAATAACAATAATAAAGTGAAGTGATGAGTGTATTATAATTCAAAGTGAATACAAAATAAATTATTTCAATAATAAATTTAATGGAGAAATTAGAAGTGGACCCAACCCTAAAATAAGGAAAGTGGGTCAAGTGACCTAGAAGATGTTTTTAAGGAAGCTACTTGGAGAGTATAAACAAGAGGCAAGGCTCTCTCATTTGAATTACACTTGAGAATATTGAATATCTATATGTGTCTGTGGTAACCAAGGATATCTAAACTGGAATTCTGAGTGAAGGCGAAGAAAAGAAGGCCGAAATGCAAGGAAGGATAAATTCTTTTGATGGTGCTTTCTAAGGTATGGTATTTACAGGTCATCTCACCATTTTCGCTATAACTTTTTTTATATAATGATTCAGACCGTGAAATTTCTATGAAAGTGAGAAAACACATCCAGGTATCTGTTAAAAATAATTCAGCTTGTGGGTCGTTGTATTTGTGGAGTTACACTCCGTGGAAAATAGGGTTTGTGGCTAGTCCTGAAACTAGTCAAAATCAGGTGTTTCGGGTAAAAACATCATAACTTCTTCATAACAGATCCAAATTATGTGAGATCTAATGTGTTGGTTAGGGTACAATATTTAGTATGTTGTGTAATATTTTCAGATCATCTCATCAAATATTTTGTGCGGGGCATGCTCTACAAGGTCGCTCTCTAGAATAAGCCAGAATTCAGCAAGGTATGCCATTTTTGTTATAACTCCTTTTATGAGAGGTTCCAAGTAGTGACACTTGGAGGAATTGTAGAAAACACACTGAGGAACATTGTGTATCAGTTTCAGATATTTATTCATTACAGGTACAAACTTATGTTTATTTCAAGTTAGGGTTGCTGACTAATCCAAAACTAGTCTTGTGAGACTAAAGAAACGTTTGATGAAAATGATAGTCTCTTATTGTTAAAGTTAAGGAAGGTTTGCAAGAATGTGATCATATACACTAGGTCTATTACAGAGCTACAAATCAGATTTGGATGATGAAATTGTTGAGGGATTTTGTTTGAGGTACATGTTGAGTACATGGTTGAGACAAGTAGTTGATGAGTTGGCACACATACATGAGGTGTATAGTTGATGATGTTGGTACATATTGATGAGTCATAGTTGATGAGTAGTTGACACATGATTGGTACATACTTGGTA
>ML782955.1:311827-321861 GCA_009831015.1 Picea engelmannii | reverse complement strand
GCCTCCTTCCAGTTGCAGCTGGAAAACAAAGGAAGTTGGTGCTTCCAATGAATGTAATTCTTCAAGACATATAAGAAAAAACATTTTGTGGTTTTCTCCCAATTTGGGTTTCCACGTAAAACACTGGTGTACTGTGTATGTGTATGATTGTTCATTTGTCCATTTCCTATTTACTCTGCATTTATTGGATGATAATGCTTCATTGATATAACACTTGGATTATATGGTTAAAAGGGATTATATTTCTTTATTACTGATTCACCCCCCCTCTCAGTAATCCAACAATTTATAATATAAATATCCCAAACATAATAGATCATTAAGTCTAAAGCTATCAGACCCATTAATGTATTAATATTAACAAAACATAAATGAAAACATCATTAACAAAAGGATAAAGCCACTCATTATCAAACTATATCTTCAAAATTTATGAAAGTTTTCTCCTATTTACAAAATAAGCAAAAAGGAGATAGCTAATCAACTAAGTCCAGCATGCTCCATCCCATAAGATCAACATCAGATACATCCAATCCTAAAAAACGAAATGAGCAATTCAAATATTTTGTAGCCAGTATTATTATTGGTAACAGAAATCCAAATCGATCCAAATTGATTAGAAAAATAACAACTAAACCATAACTGTGATAAAAAACAATCTTACCATTTAACTAACAACAAAAATAAAATCACAATATCTCAGAATTTATCATGGCCTTTACACTGTCAACATTTTTTATAATGATATTGTCTATCCTTTTTAAACTCTTTTCTTGTCTTTGTGCATTGGCGTTGAGTTCTCGGTTTTCGTTTGCCAATGAATCATTGTGAGTTGTGAGAAATTTGATCCTTTCTTGGAGAATGGGGATGCTTGTATAGTACTTCCCTATCCAATGCAAACAAACTTCACAATGTACAGCAAGGGCGATCGTTTGAGGAAGCATGTAATTATGTGCTAAAACATCACTAATATCCATTGTCGGCCTTTGACCAAGCTTAATACCTATAAATTCCTTTCTATCTTTTAGACACGGTGGGAGATTATTTACATAATCGAATGGTTGATCTGGTTTGGAACAATTTGGATCTTCCCGTGCTTGGAATCTTTCAATCTCAGAGTCTTAATCCTCATGGATCTCGATCGAATCGATCGAGCTCACATGAGGATTGGATCTATTACGCAGACTCCTCAAAATAAGTCGACTAGCCCTCTTATTATGAAACCCTATTTCTTGATTCTTCTTTCACTGTTTGCGAGGGTTTTTGTTGTCAGATTTTACTGTAGGGTTAGGGAAAACAATTGATTCATGCACAAGAGTTTTAATAAACTTAGAACTAGAATCTTGTTTCTCACTTAAGAACAGATCAGGCACTGCCTCTTCACGAAGGTTTTTACCCAAAAACTCTAGCTTGGCCCTTGAGAAATCAAGATGTTTCTCTATCATAGGTTTATCCACCACAGGGGTTTCTATAGGACTTTTTGTAGAAAAACCATTTCAAGATAGAAACCTGTCCCAATCATCACCCAAGGTTTCCAAACGATGAACCAACAGTAATTTAATCAAACCATGGTGAAAGAGGCTAGAATATAGGTTTTTTTCTTGTATCTCTTCGACATTTTAAACAAACTTTTTAGTAGGTAGAATGACATATTTAGCTGGAAGCCAATAAAATGCATGAGCAATCGCACATGGTAAAGGAAGACCAGGCCATAACGGCTTTCACAGGTAATAAATTGTTTTAAAACTGTTAACAGACCATGCCATCTAACCTTGAGCAGGGAGACCAAAATACCTTTGTCACAACAGTCTATCTTTCTGGAGGTGACAAAAGGACTCCAGGGTACTTCGTCCAATTTCAAATTTTTAAACCACTTTTGACCAGTGAGAGGGAGCCATGTTGCTTCAATCAGAAAAACTTCGGTGATCTCCAACTGAATATCACCCACCTTTGCTCTTTATCCATCAAATGTAAGGGTGAATTCTTTGGCCACTTGAAAGTTATACCCCTGGAACTTCTTAATAAACATATCCCAACCCTTTCTCTTCAAATCCTCACTCACATCATCATAAAGAAACAATGTTTGAGAGCCATTTGGCTCTATTCGGATGACAAGGGCCATTACGGGCTCAAACAGACCGTAGCAAGGGAAACTTGAACTAACTGTGGGATAAGGGGGTAGCAATAAAAAAGGTGAGTCTGAGCTGATAACATGGAAACAAAACTAGCAACAGACTAGTGTGACCATAACATAAGCATAAGGGTTTCAGTCACGAAATTTGGGCGCTTCTGGTAATGAACGTTTTGAGTACAGAGCATAACACAAGACCTTAGATCATAATGAGAGGCATGTCACTTCAAAATGCCAGCTAAAATGAAGTACAAGATATGATCTTGATGTATTTAATTTCCATGACATGTGATAGGTAGACTTGATTTGCAAAGGTTAGGAGAGGATACAATTTTACAATCCTAAAATCGAAAATTTAATATCAAAGTTGATTTACCAATAATTTAAATGAACAAGGTTATAGTCCAAATGAAAATCAACATAGGTATTATAGCGATAATCAAACAAACTCAAAAGGAAAATCATCCCAATATTGAATAGGAAGTAGATACAAGTCACCATGAACTTTTTAGCAACCAAACGATGGATAGAGTCATAATGTGAAATTAAGTTTAAATGCTTGATTCATGCTTACAGTCATAAATCAAGCATAAAAACACAATATAAAAGTAAAACAAGAATAATCAAACATATTTTTAATAACCGAATAATCACCCTCAAATAGTAATTTTTACAGGGTGAGGCATAGGCAGCTATAGGAGTTGTCATTTGTCATTGAAAAAGAAAAAACATGTAGGGCTGCCAACACCTTGATTGCAGACACCTTACAGTTTTTGGTGATTTTGAACTTGTTGTAAACCTTGTATGTAAAATCTACTCTCCTAGAAATAAGTTGATGAAACACTATACCCAATTTGTTTTGGCGCTTATCTCGAATTTGTTATTGTTTAACATCACTCATATTAAGAGGGAACTTAATTCAATGGTTGGTAGGTTAGTTGTATTTGTGGCATCCCCTACTCGGCAACTTCTACCTCAAAGTCATGATTATGCTTTTCAATCTTTATATTGTCCTCACATTCCAGATAATATGGAATCATGGCAGGTTTTCCCTAATGATGAGGGCATATGTGCTTTCATACAAAATGAATCATTTAAGCCTAAGGAAATCATATCTATGGAATATGACAAATTTCCAAAAGGCTTGACTCCTCTTGAGAGTTCATTTTCATCGAGTGATGTGAGCAATAAAGAAACACGTAAGGAAGAGGAGTCGGAAAGAAAAGTGGGTGATACCATTTCCTTGAACCTTGGGACCTTTGAATCTTCAAAGATGGTTAAACTAGGTGCACAATGCTCCAACAACTAAAAGGTGAAATTCGCAGAACTATTATGTGAATTTTCAAGATGTTTTTTCTTGGTCATACGAGGATCTTCGTGGTTTTGATCCTTCTCTCATACAATATGTCATTCCTATCAAGGAAGGGATAAAACTAGTTAGGAAAACACAAAGGCCCATTAACCCCGCACTTGAAGCTACTATTAGAAAGGAGTTAGGAAAACTTTTGAAACCTGGTATAATATTTCCAGTTAAGTATTTTGAGTGGGTTTCAAATTTAGTTCTTGTTAGGAAGACAACTAGTCAGATTCGATTATGCGTTGATTTTCACGCATTGAATAGAGCAAGTATTAAATATTATTTTCCTCTCCCTAATATGGAAATGATTCTGCAACAGGTTGCAGGGTCATAAATATTGTCCTTACTTGATGGTTTCTCTAGATATAATAAAATCAAGGTAAAAAGGAATGATAGGTAAAAAACCACCTTTACTACACGATTGGGAACATTTGCTTATGAACGCATGCCTATTGGCTTGTCTAATGTAGGTGCCATTTTCCAGAGAGACATGAAAATAGCTTTTGATGATCTGATCGGTAATATTATCCAGGTTTTTCTTGATGATTTGACCATCTATTCAAAGAATCTATCGGATCACTTTGGTCACCTCAGAAAATTTCTCATGCGATGCAGAAAATTTGGCATTTCTTTAAATCCTTCTAAATCTATTTTTGGCATCACCAAGGGAAATCTCCTTGGACATATCATTTTTTATTCAGGGATAAGCATAGATCCCAAAAGGATTGTTTCTATCATGAACCTTCCTTCCCCCACTTCCAAAAAGGAGGTTCAAGCCTTTATGGGTATTAACAACTTTGTCCCCAGGTTTGTTCTTGATTTTTCTTTAATGGTTAAACCGATTCATAATACTATAAAGAAAGATTTCTCTCTTTCTTGGATAGATGACGTCGAAAACACTTTCATAAGGATTAAGAAGGCAATTAATTCCTCACCAGTTTTGGTGAAACCAAACTTTGAGAAAGATTTTATCATATACACTAATGCCACTAAGGAAGCAGTTTATGCTATTCTCTTACAATATGATGACCAGAATAACAAAAAACATGTAGCTTACATGAGCCAAAGTTTATCAGATGATGAGTTCAAATACTCTTATATTGAGAAACATACATTTTCTCTTGTTAAAGTTGTATAGAAATTTCGCCACTTTATTGTAGGGAAGCACATGCAGGAAAAGACCCTTTGCTTGTTCTCAAGTTTTTTCTTTCACAAACTTATCTTTTAGGGAGAAATATATCTGTAGAAAGACAAGACTAAGGGTCTCATTGTAGACAACAAGGTTCAGGAATAAATTATACTTTTCGGCTGCTTGTTTTAGAGAGTCAAAATCGCAGCAGTTTGTGGCAAGTTGATTTGGATCATTGATTTCAATTTTATTTTACTATCGGAGTCTTTTTGTATGGTTCCCATTAGAGATTCTAAATTTGACTTTGGTCCATACCCTCGCAAGGGTTTGTAAAGAGAAATACACTTTTGGTATCTCAAAATGAAATAAATCATATTGGTTTTTTGTCTCATAATTATGTTTTCATGACTTGGTTCCTCTTTTCGCTTTTGGTCTCCAGGTTTTCTTTATTGTAAAATCTGTATACATTCCAGTAGCTTTCTATAAATTTTATTTTACATTGCAACATATACAAATTATAAAACCATCCTTAATCCTTGTAATTAATACTCACGGATTGAGTGAATGTTTTTGAGGCTATAAATCCCGGGTGACATTCCCAACTATCTTGTCCTATCTAGGTGTTGGCCCTCAACCAAGTTTTGGGAAACTTTGGTCAGTTTTGGCCCACTTTTCGACTTCGACATGTTGGTCGAAGAAGGAGCACCTAGGTGGAGCGGAGATCACGGATCTCATCGATTTTTTAGGGTTATGTGGACCCAGTAAAGGGTCCTCTAGGGTTTTGTAATGGGTTTATGGGATGTCGGCCCATGGGGTTTTCCCATGTTTAGGCCTTATTGTAAGGATTTGTAAAATATAAATAAAGAAGAATGTATTGTATAAGAAAGAGAATATCTAAGTGCAAGTAGTTTGAGTTTCTTTGTGCAAAGGAATGTATGTGTGTTAAGGCTTTGTGCTCAACAGAGAGTTGGCTATGTGTATTGACCTAGTTTTGGAAGGTCTTGGAAGGAGGATCTAGTGATTAGTGCCCAGATCTCCTGGCTTGTGTGAAGCTCAACTTTGTGGCTTAGTGCACAAGAGTGAATGAATGTAAGATTCTGGCGAATATTAAAGAAGTGAAGCAGTTTGTGGATGTAGCCCCACCTTGGGGTGAACCACGTATATCTGGTGTCTCATGGTTTTCTTTGTGTTGTGTTATTTCTGTTATGAATCTGCTTAGTGCTTGATTATGATGTGTAATAGATAGATCCTTTGTTGCTTAAGTAATTTACTTTTGTTAAGGGTAAATGAATTATAGATATAACTTATAACGCTAAGTGCTAAGTGCTCAGGGAATATAATTGTTTGGTGTTACTGTATCGATCTATCTTTGAGTATGTTCTACGGAGTTAATAGGGTTAATAACTAATGCATGTTGCTTCCTAAGCGTTAACAAAATATCCTGCGAAGTGTTATTATCACAGATCTGTGTCCCAACCTGGTTACAGACACCTGCATCCTGTAACCCCCCCTACTTCTACCTCAAGTGAGACTTTGCCTGCTTTGCAGGTGTTGCCAAAAGGGTCAATAGTCAGGGTTTTGTTGGTGCATTGTTAAGCGTTGAACCCTGGGTCTATCCCTGTGCCAACAAATGGTTCAGTTTCCGGGACCTGGAACTGTGATTGCTCAGAACTTAAGTAAATGAAAAGAGAAGCTATGTGCATATATATGCTATTGAAGTGCATATTACTCTACTTGACTTGCGAAGCTTTGTGCTAAGAAAGTAAGTTTATTTGAAGAAAAGAGGTAAGATCCTAAAGAAGCAAGCTTTGTGCTTTGGAAAGAGAAAGATAAGTGAATTTTTTTTGTTTTGAAAGCATGAACTTAAGTATGTTTAATAGATTATGTCCTAGTCTGAAGGCTAGGGTGCAGTTGAAAGAAAGAGTTGATTTGAGTAAATTTAATGGAAATGAAGAAAGATATGTTATTCCTATGCATAGAAAGATTTTTTGGACTAATAAGTGGATGCAGGAACCTAGAAATATTTTTTGCAGATTGCAGGTCCAGCACTATGATCCTAGGGGAAATGCACAGTACAGAAAAGGTTGGGGAACATTTAAAAGAAAAAGAGGATTGACATTGTGTTATAATTGCAAAAGTTCGGGACATCTTGCTAAGAAATGTCCTGAGGTAGGCCCTATTGTCTTTGTTGTAAGGTTGTTGATCATGAGGTTGAGGATTTTCTGAGGATTATTGCTAAAGTTGAAGGGATGAACATGAGACAAGAAAACTATGAAAAAAGTCAAGAGACTAAGGGCATGATAGAAATCCATAAAGAGAAATGGTCAGAGGAAATTTAGACTACGATATTACAGTTGAAAGAAACGATGGATGTTCATAAAGATTTCAGTTTACCAGAAATCCTGAAAGCAAAACAGCGCATAAGTGTAAGAATAGAAGACTTCGACATAGAATTTGTCTTGAATGAAGAAACACAAGTGAATATTATGACAGAAGAAACTTGGGAAATTTTGGGAAGGCCTATTGTGGTACCTTCATTGGGAAGGATAGGATTGTTTGAGGGTAATATGATAACCTTATGTGGAAGAGTTACTAATGTACCTATTATTGTTCATGGAACATCGACTGAAGAAGAATTCGAATTCATTTGGATTGTTGGGGATAACACCCCTTTCCCACTATTGCTAGGTAAGACTTGGATTGAGAAGGATCAAATCAGAAGGAAAGCAAAGGAAGAAGCTACAGAAAAGAAAAATCAATAATTAAGGGATTTCATAGCTAGAAAAATAGACTGACTAATAGAAGAACGAGAGGATAAGTCGAAGCAACAGAACAAAGTAACAACGCAGGAGGGACAGAAAGCAAGAGAATTAGCTATCAAGGTTGAAAGAATGCAAGAAGGCTTGAAGAACCTATATATTCAAGAAATAAGTATGCCCACTCACGAAGTGTTAATAAAAGGGATATTAACTTGAGAATCCTTGAGGGCACCTCAACAGTGCGAAGCCACTATGCTAGGGGAAGATAAGAACAAAAATGGAAAGAGGATTCCATAAACAGTTAGAGAGACTCAGATAACAGGAAAGAAGGCAAAAAATCTCAATAAAAATAAATCTAAGTTGGAAAAGCTACAAGAAGCTACAGAAACCATATGGAAGACTTCGCATACTAGAACCTCGCAGGATGCAGGTTCGCAGGATTTGAACCTCGTTGGAACAGCAAGTCCACACAGAATTGGACTTCTCCCTAGCAAAGTTATATGACTGTTGGAGGTGCCTCGGTCATTAGAATGATGCTCCAAAATGGTTACAAAACGCAGTTATGGGCTTATGGACCGCTTTGGGAAATTGAGACTGTTCCATAATGAATAGATTTACATTGATGCAAGCATTTCCTTTCCATTGGAAGATTCGTCATGAGGAGATGAAGGAAGAGAAGAGCAAGGAGGAGGCGAAGCTACACCACCTAAAGATCCCCCTATTGGGACAGTAACACCGCAAAAGAGGAAACCTTCTTCGAAGAAACCTTCAGCAAGGAAGAAAACGTGCACCAAGAAGGTTGACAGATGCAACAAAATCTCGATTCCAGAGAGCTCAGGAAGAGAAGGAGAAGGATGCATAAGCCTTGAAAAAGGAGAAATAAGAAGTCATAGTAAAATTACAAGAAGCATAGGACTATGTAGCTACCCATGAAAGCGAGAAAGCAGAGCTTCACGCAAAGCTTCAGGAGGAAAAATCCCAGCTACAGAGGGAAAAAGAGCAGCTACTCGCAGAGCGGGCCACAGTCAAAGAAGCGATAAGTAAAGCATGTGACTCTGTGCCAAGCTTGGTAGAGGAGGAGTAATATTTGGTTGAAGCTCAAGTAGTGAATCTCACAGAGACCCTCTAGCAACTTCAGGCTAGGATAACAGAATTGGAGACCCGAACAATGCCGAGCACCATGCAAGAGGTGTGTGACTAGAGGGAGGAGACCGCTAAAAACATAGTAGCAAGTATAATATCCCTCACCTCGGAATGTAAACAGTTAAGTGATAAAAGCGCCCAGACATATGAACGCCTCGTCGAGGATCCAGAGCTAAGGAAGTTAGAAGAATAGTTACAGGAGGCGTAATAGCAAGAATTCTCGTTTAGGTGCAAATAAAGTTGCTCACAGCAGTGGAAAGGATGAAGATATCCCAGGAGCAGTGCACAGTATAGCAGCAGATCACTTCCCTCTAGGGTAAAGTAATGGAAGTAGCACAGAAGCTACAACCTGTGCAGGATGAAGCTTGCAAGGTGTTAGAGGAGATTGATTGACAGGGCTCACAACTAGATCAAGTAGTTGCAGTAGTAGAATAGTGCCTGGAAGGGCCTGTTACAAAGCAGACAATACAGGAGATCATTGAGTAGGAGGCCCAAGAAAGGCATCAAGTCGAGGCAGCTCGATTTAAGCTCAAGGCTCTCGAAACAGCATTTTCCAGACCTGAGTGAATCGGGACGAGTGACAGGTGAGTGTTGGGGGATTTTTGTCCCTTGACCGAGTTTTGGGAAATTTTGGTCAGTTTTGGCCCACTTTTGGACTTTGACACGTTGGTCAAAGAAGGAGCGCCCAAGCGGAGTTGAGATCACAGATCTCACTGATTTTTGAGGGTTATGTGGACCCAGTAAAGGGTCCTCTAGGGTTTTGTAATAGGTTTATGGGATGTTGGCCCATGGGGTTTTCCCATGTTTAGGCCTTATTGTAAGGGTTTGTAAAATATAAATAAAAAAGAATGTATTGTAGAAGAAAGAGAAGAGCTAAGTGCAAGTATTTTTGAGTTTCTTTGTGCAAAGGAATGTATGTGCGTTAAGGCTTTCTGCTCGACAGAGAGTTGGTTGTGTGCATTGACCTAGTTTTGGAAGGTTTTGGAAGGAGGATATAGTTCTTAGTCTGTAGATCTCCTGGCTTGTGCGAATCTCGACTCTATGGCTTAGTGCATAGGAGTGAATGAATGTAATATTATGGTGAATAATAAAGAGGTGAAGCAGTTTGTGGACATAGCCCCACCCTGGCGTGAACCACATATATCTGTTGTCTCATGGTTTTCTTTGTGTTGTGTTATTTCTTTTATGAATATGCTTAGTGCTTGATTATGATGTACTTTACTTGTGTTAAGGGTAAATGAATTCTATATCTAACTTATAATGCTAACTGCTAAGTGCTCAATGAATATAATTATTTGTTGTTATTGAGTCGATCTATCTTTGAGTATGTTCTGCGGAGTTAATAGCGTTAATAACTAATGCATGTCACTTTTGTTATCACTGAAATTTCGTCTGCACATGGCGACAAGAACTCTACATCATCAAAACAGCAATGAAGTCATTCATGGCACTGTTCACAGCATTCCAGAAGGGTCAGAAACTATACAAAAATTGAAAGACACTTCACATCAGTAA